>JAUZTA010000018.1:3014571-3024664 GCA_034780835.1 Ctenochaetus striatus | reverse complement strand
TCTCTCAGCTGGCCTGGGAATGCTACATTAAAAATAAATCAATAAAAAAATGCTCTGAAGTTTCTTGCTTATAGCACTTGGATCATGTGGAAAGGCATGCCCTTATCCTCTCTTTTTTAGCCTTCTTCAGAACGTGCTGTTTCTGTACCTGTAGCTTTAAATGCAAATGAGCTGAGGCTGGTCACACCTCTCTCGGGAAGTGCATGTAATAATAACATTATTATTATTATTATTATTATTATTATTATTATTATTACTATTATTATTATTATTATTACTAGCAATATTAGTATTGGTACTAGTATTATTAATAACCTGCAACCTGACCGGTGCTGCCAGATCCCCCCCACCTCTGAGTCTGGATCTGGCTGAGGTTTCTGCCTGTTAAAAGGAAGTGTTTCCTGGCCACTGTTGCCAAGTGCTTGCTCATGTGGGAACTGCTTTCAATTGTTGGGTTCCTAGAGCTCCATAGAGTGTGGTCTTGACATGCTCTATATGTAATGTGTTTTATGACAACTTTGTTGTGATTTGATGCTATATAAATAAAATTGAATTGAACTTAATTGAAATTAATTACATATGGTCTTAAAACTAAATTACAATAATTAAAATGGGCCTTAGAAAAAAAAAGTTTCCCACCCCTGCTCAAATGTATTTACATTAGCACAGACACAAAAATAACAAATAAAGAATGAATAGGGACATTTTTTATTATTTACAGAAAAAAGCATAATTAATTGCACATTTCTCTAAACTTTACATTTTATAAATATTTTTTTTGTTACTGGAGCACATTAATGTGAAAATGGCATCAGAAAATAAATACTGCCCTTTGCAACCTAAGGCCACTTTTCCCTTTTAAGGGAATGCAATGGAATGGACAGTTTTGAGCCCAGATTTTGAGAAAAAATCAGTGAAATCAGACCAGTGCAGTTTGCTTTAGGGAAATCCCACTGAATATCATGCCTGAATTCCCTGTTTCCTCTCATGTAGCGGCTCAGTCTAGCAGACACGAACCATATGAGTGTAAACTCATTGTCTGAATTACATTAATAATTTGTGCTCTAGTCTTGTTGACAAAGAAGAAAAGTCTTAGAGATTACTTTCTGAAGATCATTAAACATTTTTTGTATCAATACACATGACACTGTCATAATGTGTCTGAATCACTTTGCACTGTGAATAATAACATAAATTAGAGATTTAATCTCTGACTTCTCTTTGCCCACAGAAACACTCATAAATACTATTTCTAAGGACTGTTTTAGGTCCAAATATTAATATGTACAATTAAACTACAGTGGTGTTCCATTTTAAAGTGCTGCTAAAAATTAAAAAAAAAAGGACAAAACAAAACCAAAAATTAAAAAACATGGGTGGGATAGATGGTCATTTGATGTCTGTTTTCTGTTAAACTGACTATGTGAATTAAATAACAGGTATAATATGTGTCTCCCACATTAAAAACTTCAGAAGCGCAAAAGCACATTCATTGATAACTTTTGTCTGCATCTCACAGCATTATTTATCCTGTGGTTGACCATGCAGCACAGACAGCCATATTCACGATTTTACATGCACTCAGCAATAGTCTATTACCCTGATTGCTATGGTAACCTTGTTTTACTTTAAAGTAGAGTTAAGATAACCTCATGTAATTTTATTATGAGGGAAATGAACAAACAAGTCAGTGGGTTGTATTATTGGGACTGTGATCATCATATCTTTCTGTATTATCAGAATGTTCCAACAAAACATGCTCATTTCCATTTTTGCAGCCACATACTTCAATCTTTGACCAGAGAGGCTATCTATCCACTTTGTGATGAGCCTCAGTCACAAAAAATTAATCAATCCACAGTAAAAAGCTCCTATATGAAGAAAACTACAAACCATCATTTCAAATCCATACTGATAGCCCGCTTTGGGGCGGCTGTAGCTCAGGAGGTAGAGCGGATTATCTACTCATTAAATGTTTGACAGTCCAATCCCCAGCTCCTCCAGTCTTCATGTTAAAGTATCCTTGGACAAGATACTGAACCCTAAGTTGCTCCCAGAAGCTGTGCCAGTGGCATGTGAATGTGTGTATGTGTTTCTTATTAGTGGTTTGGCACTTTGTATAGAACCCCCCTGGCATTAGTATGTGAATGTGTGTGTGGATAGGTGAACACTGACTAATGTTGTAAAGTGCTTTAAGTAATCAAAAATTACAAAAGGGCCATATAAGTACAGTCTATTTAACATTTACTAAAGACTACAAGAAACATGAGAGCATAGAAATGAGAATAGGTCAGTACTATTTGTTGTTCTCTTGTGTATTTTTTTATATAGCTACTGCTTATATATAACTACTTATATAGCAAAAGTTACTACAGTCCTGATACACAGTAGAATGACACAGGAAGAGCAATATCAAATTGTCACATGCCAAATAGTGTAGAAAAGTGCCATTTTGCTGTTATATCTGCACTCCATCGAGTCTGTCACTGTTGTCACTGTTTCAAAACGTCTCGGAGCCTAATGTTCCGAGACGTTTTGAAAAAAAATTACCTAACCTACATAATTTTGCTGTAACCAGTTAAGACATAGCATTGTTCTTGTCTTTTTTAAAGCTGTCTGATCATCCAATTGCTTAGGCTACTTGTTAGACTTTGTTGTAGTGATGCAAATCTGTTTGTACTCCCTGATCAACCTTGTTACTCTGTTGAGTAAAATGTTATCATACTCAGTATCAGTAACAGTAATGCTGACCAAAAAAATAAGCTTGCTAGAGTCAGTATAAGAATGAATACCTGGTTTTATCATCCAAATAAACGTATTATCTAACTGATAACATCTTGCATACTACAACAAATAAACAAAACGAACACACAAACTTATTGAGTAACAAAAACAATTCTGTATGACATTTAAAAAATCCAAACATATGCATAGGTGAGACAGCTTGCAGTCAATAGGGAAAAATACAGCTGATTTCAGATTCTGAGGTAAGAGGGGTTTAACGTCACCTTTGCCTCACAGTGAAGATACGTGAAAGTCATATTTTGAATGCTTTGCAGTATTCTTTGTTTTGTTCACAAAACAACTCCATGCGCAAAATTTGTTACTGCTGCAGAGCTATCAAATGACTCTTAATAAAAATCAGACTGGAAGAGATTCCTCAAACCCCTGGGTGGCCATTCACCATTAGATACGTGACTTAACTGGACATAGGTGGTTGCTATATGATGGCTGCAGATCATTTTGTAACTGATTTCTTATAGACAATGTCAGACTAAATCCACATAACAAGTTTACTCCTGTCATTTAAATACTTAAACTGCAATACATGCACGGTCATCTCTTACTTTTGATGTGGGAAACAGGGAAACAGTGGACCTGAGATTGTACAAAGGTATAGTTCAATCATGCGGAACCAATATGTTTAAAGGCTTGCTGTAATTAAAAAAAGGCTGCAGCTGATTAATCCTCTGCTTTAAAAACAGAGACAAAGCGAGCATCTAGCCCTCTTACCCTGTTTCTGTGTTATTGTTCTTCACCAAGCCTAACAAGAGGGCTTCTCTAAAGCTAGCTCATAGGTTTCTCTCAGTCTAAGGAAAGCACATAGATCAATAAGGCATTCACTGGCTCTATCTGACTGCTCCCAACTCACAAGACCTTTTCAAAACCTGCAAGTCAGCCAGACTCTGGCTAGACAGTGTAGTTCTTTTTGATAGGCGCCAACACATGAGGAAGATATGGAATTTTAGTGTTACAGGTGTCTGGCTCCTCCAACTGGTTGTGAATAAAACTTACCCCTAAGAGTGAATATATGCTAAAATTTTATATATATATATATATATATATATATATAAAAAACGGTTATTATTATTATTATTATTATTATTATTACTAGCAATATTATTATTGGTATTGGTACTCTTATTATTAATAGTATCATTATTATAAATCACTTACATAAAGCTTACATCTAGTTTAACATATAGTTTTATCTTAGCTTCTGGCTTTGCTCTCTCCCCCCTTTCTCATCACTGTCACTGCCAAGTGCTTGCTCATGTAGGAATTGCTTTCAATTGTTGGGTTCGAGCTATAAATTAAAAATATAAATTTAATTATAGAGTGTGGTCTATACCTGCTCTATATGTAAAGTGTCTTGAGACAATTTTGTTGTGATTTGAGGCTATATAAATAAAATTGAATTGAATCGATTTTGTGATTATGTTTTCTTGTGATGTTTTTTACCTTATTTTGTGAAGCAATTGAATGTAGCACTGTGCTTTAGACAAATTTCCCTCAATGGACAATAAAATTTACAATTTACTCTTACTCTTATTACATTTTTATTTATTTATTTATTTATTTATTTTTACTAATGCAGTATTTTTCTTACTTTGGTGTGCAAAGGAGTCCGAATGGCAATTGTGCTCTGTACATTTGTTAATATGCATAATAAAATTACAGTCATGTCCTCAAGTATATTGGGATAAATTCTTCTTATTTTAATCTGATAAATCAACCCTCAAAAATTTTTCAAATACAGATTTCTCTCAGTGGCTTTACAGAAAAACTAGATTTTGTCAACAAAATAAGCAAACAAAAAAAAAACTTAGTTATTTACTAAGAGTTTCATAATGAATCAACTCAATGTTGTTCTGTTTTCAATAAAGTGTGTGTGGTTTGAGAGTGACCTAAAAGAATGTGCAAACAACCCCACAACTTTCAACCAGTTTTTTCAAAATGTTCCTAACTCCTGATTGGTGCACAGGAGCATGTGACAACACATGTTCATGAATGAATCATAACTAGAGATAGACCAATTATCGGCTAGGCCGATTATCGGCGCCGATATTCTGCATTTTGATGCATATCGGCATCAGCCTTTTTTTTGATCTGACGGCTGATAAGAGATCAATGTAAAACTGGGTTATTTGGCTCTGACTCAGCTGTGCCTCTCTGTCTGCAGTCACTACTCTGTCTCCAGCATTGTCCCACCCACAGCACCATGTGATTGATTACATGCAGAGCCAAGGCACAGGGAACAGCCAATCAGCAGTGAAAGCTGTGCATGCAAAGTGCTCACACACAGGGCAGAGAGAAGAAAAAGTTCTGCCAATTGGAGAAGCTTCCGAGAGCAGATATAAATATCGGCTTCAAATATCGGTTATCGGCCTCCCTGTCTACTAATAATCTGTATTGGTATCGGCCCTGAAAAAACGTATTGGTCCATCTCTAGTCTTAAGAACAACAGCAATAAAGCAATGTGTCACCTGAAACAGTTAAAAATTTTGTCAACTGTCAGGAAATGTTGCGTTCATGTTGGACTCCATCACTCAGAGACTCAGTGAGGAAACAAATTTTCACAGCCTTTAAACAGAGGAAAGCCTGGTGATAAATCCTCTGAATTACTGAAGTTTTGCTCCAGCAGGTCATGAAGTAACATAATTATAGCAGGAAATTGCCTCTTAATGAAGACTGGTGGATTTAAGGGTTTTAAGAAACAGCCAATAGACTGAAAAAAGTTTAGTTTTATGCAAGTATATTGCAAGTTTGTACAGAACCCTGATCCAGATGCAAAGGAACACTACTTATAATGACCATTAACTAATTGTGGCTTTGCCTTTTAGTAACAATCCTAAAAACATCCCATGAAAGTCCCCTGAAATGGGGGGAGGGGCAGAGGTGGTAATCTACACCTGTCTTGTTTCCGTACGACCTCCAAAACAAACGGTGTGTGCAGCCTTTTCGGACACAGTGTCTTTTAAGCAATATGTGTGTCGCAGTCATCAGAAAAAAGTGCCCGCGTGGCTCTCTGAGGAGAGCGAGGCCCAGATACGTTGCACTTCCCCTTCCTGACACCCTCAGAGGTGGAAAAAAAAGGAAAAAAGAAGGCAGGTGCAGGTATCTGGGCCACCCGCTGCACTATGCAATGACCAGGTTGAGCTGAGTGGAAGTACAAGACTTTAGGTGGATGGACGGCTGGTGAATGTGTGACGAGGAAAAAAATAGAGTGTTGAACGCTGCATTTATTTGTGTGAGTGTGTTTAAACATTGATTATGCTTCTGTCTGTACTGCTACAAACATGCAGTTAAATGTTAGTCTTAACAAGAATGACATGTTTGGCATAATTGCTTTTTATAAAATTCAATATGTTGCATTTCACAGTCAAAACTATTTTAAAAAAGGTGGAGATACAGTGTTCTGTTACTATTACAGCCCCGTATAATAATACTGGATGACCCAAACTAAAAATATCAAGTGCCACCAATTTAAAAATAAGTACCTGATAAATCGAAACACCTCACCACATTGATGCGAAAATCTAAATCCAACTTTGGCATATAAATCAGTCCTGTGTTTGATTTGTAGCAATGTACACAGTGGTCCAAAAACTCAGCCAACTGTTTCATGATATGTTTCACTTTCCCGATTGGTGCATTGCCTGTTTCATCTGAAAAGGTTACAAAACTGTCTGACACAACCTCTAATATCGGAAAGGAAGGTTTTAGACGCTGTTCGACAATCTGACAAGCACTGACCTCTCCAGCCTCAATTAAGAAAAGAGTGGTTTCAGTTCTCTGAAACAGGGACTCATTCACTTTCTGACTTAGACAAGAACATTCTTCAATAACATTGTACTAAAAGTCATAATTTGAAAACAGACGTTGGCATGGGAAAATATGTAGAGAGATAAGTTTCTAAAGAACACCCTGCAGTGCTTGTATTATATTTTTAAAAAGAAAGAAACCAAGATGCTTTATTTTGTTAAAAACAAACAATGGATGTCTTTAAACTTCAGTTTTGTTTTCAACCTGAACTTCTCTGATATCCATTTGAAATTCCCCAATAACAACAGTCAGCACAAAGTCAGCACAACCCAAAAACATTAAGCTATTGTCCAAAACATGCTTTGAGTTTTTTTTAACCACACGCTGTAAAACTTGAGCATGTTTTCTCAATTCAAAATATGACCTGAATTGAGGTCTCAGTTTTGATTAATATGTATAGCGGTGCTCAGTCTGTGCTGTAGAAGTTCCCGCATGGTGCAATTTATTGTTTCTAATGTCATCCTTCCCTGGATGTCTGCTTCAGGGGTAAAGATGAGCTCTGTTTATCAGCTGTATAACTGCAGTAAACTCCTACAGCAATGAAGAAGGTCAGAATAAATGAGAGATCACCATCGATTAGAACTTTTAAGAACCCACAGTGATGCTGACTAGTATTTTCCTCTCAAACAAAAGGCCAGGGCTTTTAAATCACAGGCAGCACACTAACTCTTTTTTTCATGCCGGAGTACGAGGAAAGACTATAGATCTTTTCCTTTGTACAACCATGAGGGTGAGTCTCAACGCTTGAAAGCTCTCCCTCAGCACTTCATTAGTTTTTTTTTTATTTAGCACAGAGGGAAGAGAAGAGCACCTGCATGCAGCAGCAGCAGCAGCAGCAGTGTAGCCTGAGCTGAACTCAAAGTGTGTCACAGCATCCAGCTTACAGCCTCTCCAATTAACCAGCTTGTCACATTCATCAAAGAAATGTCAAAAGGCAAGGTTTGAATACTGCAAATGGCAGGCGTTTGCATGTTTGTGACAGACGTGAATATTATTTCAGATGGCTTCGTCAATAACACACTATTACCTGTCAACGTCCTCTGACATACAAACGAATTACATATCAAGGGAAATCTTGAATGTTTTTACTGCAAAGCAAATCCAACATTTAAGCCCCCGGCATGCTGTCAAAAAAACAGCTGATGCAGCACAAACTGAGCTGCAGTCGGTTCTCTAAAGTTTCATTGTGATGTATCACTAACCTACATGCACCACCTACTGCTGTTTTAACACAGATTTACACAGTATTTACATAGTAAGTGGACATGTTAATTTGTCATGGAAGGAAAAGCATAGATTTTTAGGATTGTTGTTTTTAGATTTTTATTAGTCATACTGTTGTTTTTAAATTCACAATATGTCACATTATCACATTAAAATTCTAAAAACAACTACATCATCGTTGTTTACTTTGTTGAGTTGTGTACTCACATTATCCAACAATTGTTACCAACAATCTTCAAACTTGGAGTAATCCAAAATTTGATTTAAGTAAACAGAGCACTTCATTTTGTTGCCTGTGATTAACTTTCAGGCTAACATGAGTCAGGGGAGGAAGGAAGACAGCAAACAGCACTAAATGCAACATGAATAAAACTTAAAGCATGTACAACATCTGGATCCAGACACTATTAAGTAATCATTAATATTATCATTCACATTATGCTTCTTTTTTCTATCTTCTGTTGAGAAAAAAAAGCTCTTTCTGAATATGTTTTTAAGTATTAGGTTTTTTGGGGGTATTTACGACACCATGTCCTAAAACATAGTGCACGTCACAAAATCTTCCAGCGATACTCTACAATGAGCTACAGCCTCGGGCCACCCTGCCTCAGCTGTCCAGGCTGGAGGGGCACCCTGATCTGCTGCTGGATCCCAGTGTGGCTGAAGCAGCATTTGAAGTTTACTGATAATATCTGCTGATATAATGTCATCTTAAGCAGGCCTTCATTGAAGGAAAACAATTTAGTACTTCGAACAGTCATTGAAATTCAATAAATAGCAACGCTGTGTGTTTAATTACTTTATATACAGTCAATAACCATTCAAAACTCAAATGTCAGTTAGATTCTTATTTGAATGAGAGATAAAGGACTAAAAAGATTGTTATTATCACCCATTTAATCTATTGCTGACAAACTGCATAGTATAACAGGTTTCCACTGAACTTATATATGCACTTTGTCTATGGGCTCTCGATTCCTGCATAAGTATGAACTGTCTGAACTGAACATGACTCCCTTTTATAATTGAACTGATAATGATGTTTGCCTCTTTTTCTGTGTTTATGTGCTGCAAGAAGACCTTGGCCAGAAAAGTTAAACAGCTGTCTATGCTCACTGATCAAATCCAAGCACAAACTTTGAGACTTTGAAATATTCAGATAACACAAAAGGATGAAGTTAAAAACTATGATGGGTAAATATATTTAGTTGTTACAAATTTGGGGGGAAAGTAGCAAATGTACATGATATGAAGGAAATAATGGTAAAAAAAAATTACAAAGCTTTATGGTTTGGCAAAGAATTTGTTCTTTTCAATGAAAACAGCTCAGTCTTGACTAATGTGTACTTACCGATGGTAATCTGACTGACGCAGCTGTAGAAGGTTCCTGAGGAGACATTGTAGCTGCTGCTGCTGGGCTCACGGTCTGCAAAAGGTGGAGAAATCACACATGAGGTACACTGTAGTACCAGGCACACTCTTTTAGTTACAGCAGCTAACAGGGGAAAAGGCATTGACTTTGTGGAGCATTTAAAATAACTTTTGCAGTAGTTGCTTTTGTAACTGATGTGTTTGACATGAACTGCAAATGTATCCACTGAGCCTTGTACTTTTCCTGGGAACTAAAAGTGTTGACCCTGCAGCATAACAGAGAGGAAATCCCTAATCCTGCAAAGCCCAGCTTCACACGCCAAGCTACACAGAGATAAAAAATCTTAAATTGTTAGTGGGTACAAATTGTATGACAACACTAGATTCTTAGGGGCACAGACCCCGATCAAACAGAGCACTTTTTGCACTTAGCAAAAACTCTTTTGTTGTTGCTAGGTGACCACCAAATTACTTGCTATCAAGTAAACTGCCTGATTTTTATTTGCACTCTTTTACACTTAAACAAACATGTTTAAATAGATAAGCAGAGGGTGTTTGCTCTGGTTCCAATTGATAGTGAGAGGCTTTTCCCAAGTAATAATCTGGACACATGAAGATCCATGTGGGCACATGAGACCCTCAGAAAGAGTGAAAAATCACAGGAAGTAAACCTAACACCAGCTGATCCAAGAGCTTCATCTTAATAGTCTGTTCAGGGCTTATTTTAGTATGAGTGGGACTTATCACCTGAGCAGGAGCTTCAATTACCACCTGTCTAGAGCCCAGGGGGATGATGGAGTGTGCCCTCAGCATCCTGGCCTCTCAATTGCAAATCTACAGCAGAGTCCTTGGAGTGTCATTGGAAGTTTCTGAAGTCTTGCACAACTACATC
>JAUZTA010000018.1:2969724-2982367 GCA_034780835.1 Ctenochaetus striatus | reverse complement strand
ATCTAAAGTTGAAGTGTTTTTGTAAACAATTTTTCAAGTTTTGTTTACATTTTTTAGTAAATGACGACAAACTGGTTCAACATATGAATGAATGAATAATTAGACAACCCCTACTGAACTTTTTGCAATTCCAGTATAACCTTTATTTCACATAAAGCACAAACATATTTGATATGACTTCCTTGTAATCAGTTTTATTTTCTAAGAACTGTGACGAAAATTAGTACTTAGCATGATATTCAAATTTTAAAAGATATGAAACAAAAAAATTACGATTGAGAAACTAACTTGCCAGTGTTGGAGGTTGGGCCGAAAACAACATATCTTCAATCAGAAAGTCTAAACACTTACATGTGGTACTAACACTCGGAGATGGATATCAACAAAAGTATCGGCCCATCGGATTTTGGCAAAACGCGTTGACAATAACAAAACGCTTTCTCTGAAACCGTTACTGTGGCTGAGCATGTAACAAAGCTCACCTAATGTAAAATTCGACGTGCCTTGCTTGAAGCAAAATTATCACCTTGCGTGTAGAAGTCATGAAATAAACAACAGCCGACGCTAAAAGTTCGCACGCGTTTGCGTTTTTTCACAACAGGTTTAATGGCGAACTGTGCTAACGCTAGCTTCTCCTCTGACAAAGAAAAGCCCGGAGCCAGCGGCAGACGGCCTGCACGGGGAATGAATGGAATATAACCACGCAGCTCTTAATTAGCTTCTTGAAAAGCTTATTTGATTAATCATAAAATGCAAATGTTAAATAACGGTACCGTTATTTTAACCAGCAACACGTTTCCGGAAAATGAGATGCAAATTGGCTTACTTGCTTTCTCGCAACAGGATGCAGACTGATCTGTGCTGCTTCACACACTCCCTCCTAAACACACGCAGTAAAAAACACAGCGAAGACTTCGTTTCGGACCATGTGCTTGCTACACTTGGTGACTGTCTAAGATAGTGCCTGATCAAAAATACCCCCAACTCTCTGTGTTTTACTATTTATTCTTAAACTGTTTGAAATATTGACGGCTGGTGGTTATGACACATATCACATTATACAGCCATGTTTACTTTAGTAAAAATATATTTTAACCATAACTTTTTGGAAAGGCCACCTCTGCAGTCGTCTATGTTTGGGACTTGAGAGTTTCATGGAGTACTTGGGACACATAAGTTAGCCGAAGCGAAGCAATTATTGGTTTAAAATTTTTACTGGCACCAATTTGGATTCATGTGAACTATAGAAGGAAAGTAAAAAGGTAGCTATATTTATGTCTTTATTCAATTCAGCTTTAATACCAGTTAGTTTGGTTTAGGCACCGTGTTGTCGCTGCTTTCACAGCAGTTCGACAGCTGTACAGGGTGATTTGTTTTCGCTTTGCTAAATATGAACTGTTATGAGTGTATGCATGTCATGTTAATGTACGCATAATGTAGGTTAAGCAGCTATATTGGAAGATTCACCGGTGAGACCAGTGTGGTGTCTGCTTACATCTCAAATTGACTGTCTGTTTTAAATGTTAAAGTTCATTTTCATGAAAGACAGTTCAACATTCGCATGCTTATCATCAAAACCATTTTAAACCTACATGCTTGGAAATGAAAAAGATAAGTTTGGCATTATTTATAAAAAAAATATCACTTAAGTCATTGTAATAAGTAAATAAATCATGTATTACCATGAGAGACCATCCCTAACAAGAAAAAGTGAGAGAGAAATTGTGGTGGGTGTCACATTTTGTTCGGTCAGTGAACAAATCTGACGCCTCTATTGTATTAACAATCCCAAATTTGACACCCATCATATTCAGTCAAATGAAAAAATTAAGCTCCGAAGAACGTTTTGTATTCAGTACTCACGTTGACTCTGTCAGGCCTGCTGGCGTTCTTCTACAGCTGCAGCAGTATTTTCCTTTTTTATTTAATATTTGCCCAAATCTGCATGTGTGCTTATTAAAAAATCTCAAACTCTACAAGGAGAAGTAGAAGGCTCAGACTTTTTCACTCAGTTGACATGATGAATCCTGTTTTTACATGATTAGGGACTTTCAATCATGCACAAGCTCTACTCAGGTGTATTTGAACTCAGAGTTGCAAAAACTCATTGTTATCGCCTGTTCTGAAAACAAAAATTCTGAGTTTGACAGCTCAGAGTGAGTTAATTCAAATGTCTGCTTTGAACTCAGAGTTTCCAAATGCTGGCTTCTGAAACAGGATCCTGCTCCCGTTCTTGTTCTCTTCTTTAGTTTGACAAGAACCAGAGATCTGTCTCTGGTTGTCTGCTCTTTCCTGATGTCCCCTCTTAACAATTTTAACCTCTTTGTTAAATGGGCTACCAAGAGGGGTTACATGATAGAGGAAAATACACTTTTAAACAGAAACTCTGCTGCTGTTTGACTCTTGGCTTCCATGCAATGATAGAATACAGTTATCTTCACTGCGAACTGCTTTTCTTTTTCTTTAAATATACTTTTAGCTGCCATGACTGTAGTAATTGGATTTGAGGGCAGTGCCAATAAGATCGGGATTGGAATTATCAGGGATGGTGAAGTGCTTTCCAACCCCAGACGAACCTACATTACCCCTCCTGGTCAAGGTAAGTTACATCTCTGCTAAAACTCTAATGGCTCCTTCACTTCACTGGCAGTTCATCAGTCTGACAGTCTTGCACGAGAAGTTGAAAGTATGTTATGTGATTTTACCCATCAGGGTTCATGCCCAGTGACACTGCCAGGCACCATCGTGCTGTCATACTGACTGTCCTCAAGGAGGCGCTGGAGCAAGCAGGGCTGAAACCTGCAGACATCGACTGTGTGGCGTACACCAAAGGTAACTCAAGATCCTGGTTTCTTTCCTGGTAGAAGGAATAATTAGGGGTTCATTATTATTAACTTGTGGGCACTTAATATTTCAAAGTAGGACATCATGACTTTTTGTTTTAAATTTATGTCAGACTTTATAACATAGCAGTGCATATGAATGTGTTAACCACTCGACACATCAAACTAACATTTCTAGATGTCTTGTGGATTCAAAAAAATGTTCAGAACTTTACCAGAATTTAAAAAAAATGTTTATATGGATTTGATTTGTTTGGTTCAGGGAAAAAAAGAACATTTTATAATTTAATTTCAGCTAAATTTTACATGGAACTTTAATTAATAGTGATGCAACTAGTGGCCATATGATTGTCCGTGAATTGATCAAATGCAAAAGGGCAGCATCAAACTCACCGGACTGATGTGCTCTCTCTCAAACAGGGATGTAATGTGAGTTATTACTTTGATGTAACAGACCCCCTATCCTTCTCCTTTAGGACCCGGTATGGGTGCCCCCTTAGTTACAGTTGCTCTAGTGGCTCGAACAGTTGCACAGCTTTGGGGGAAGCCGCTCCTTGGTGTCAACCACTGTATTGGACACATTGAGATGGGTCGACTCATTACAAAGGCCAACAACCCCACCGTGCTTTATGTTAGTGGAGGGAACACACAGGTTGGTTCTGCTTGTAGAAAAAAACTTCTTGTCTGCAGGGCTCTTAGTTTTTGGCTGTTCTTTGTTTTGTTTTTTTTTGGTTCAGAGATTAATGACTTGGCTCACAATATACACTGAGTTATACATTTATTAGGTTGCATCTGACTATACTTTTGCCCATATGTTTTTCTGCAGGTTATTGCATACTCAGAGCGACGGTACAGAATATTTGGGGAAACAATTGACATTGCAGTTGGCAACTGTTTGGACAGGTTTGCCCGAGTTATAAAGGTGTGTGTCATTGTGGTCCTCATCAGAGCAACTCTTTGCCTTTTACAGTTTCTGATCGATGAGTGTAAATGCTCTGTTTTTCCTCTTTCAGATTTCCAATGACCCTAGTCCAGGTTACAACATAGAGCAGATGGCCAAAAAGTGAGTGAGCCACTAAAGAGTTTTACTTGCATGTGTAAGAATGTGTGTGTGCTTGATTTTTTTTTGTTTGTTTTTTGTTTTTACCACCAATATATTAAAGTATACTTTGCTTCTTGTCTGTGCTGTCAGAGGGAGTCAGTATGTGGAGCTGCCATATACAGTGAAGGGAATGGACGTTTCATTTTCTGGTATTTTATCCTACATTGAGGTGAGTAATTAGTTATCTATAATATGTGATATGACCTTAATAATAATTTCATCCTCCCTGTTGTCTTTTGACATAGTGTAAATAAGGTAAAAAAAAAATCAGGGAAAACCAAAGTTTGATGTCTGTGACTGCATGTCTTTGTGTCATCATCCTGACTTTGTTTTGTTTTTTTCCATAGGAAGTTTCTCATAAGATGCTGGCCTCTGGTCAGTGTACAGCAGAGGATTTGTGCTTCTCTTTGCAGGTACTAAGGACCGACACTGTCAGTTGGACTGTTAATGTACTGCTGCCCTGCATAGTGGATCTGTGTAGCTCACTTAGCTTAAAAACTCTATACAGTTCTTTTGAGACGAATGAAAGCAAAAACTGTTTGTGACTATTTGAGAATAAATCCTTATTTAAACTAGGGAGATTGCAATACACAGGTATTCACAATATTCATGATTTTTTTGGAATAAATATTGATAGTGTTAATACACCTGACAATATTATGAAATTAGTCCCTTAAATCATATTTCTTTTCATTCACACTCTGTAATAGTAGGTGGTGCACCCTCGCGCTGGTTTCCACCTGCCAAAAAAAGAAAAATTTATCAAGTGTTAGTATTATGGTTACAGTTGAAAAGATGAATTCGACTAATAGCGTTATTTTTTTTTCTGATTATCCATCGATATCCCTTGTAGCATAGTAGTTTAACTCAAAGCCTAAAGTTATTATAACTACTAAAATGGGCTCAAGACAAAGTTAAGTGTGTAAAAAATTACTCCGTGTAGAGTTTACACCTTATCCACATACAAAAAATACACAAAAAGTGAAAGAATTAAATTTCAGGCAAGATGTTATTTCCTTTAAACAAACTTTATGTTATATCAACAACACATTCATATTTCCAAGCAAAAGTAATCAATCAAAATTTAAATTCATTCACCTATTACCAAAAACAGTCTCTCAAGACAAAATAATTATAGTTCATATAGTCTTTGGAGGGTCTGTCAGTCATTCATGAAGTATGTGTCTGTGGGGCAACAGTGTCAGTGAGGGTTTAAGGTCTGAACTCTTGAAGGGGTGAAGAGCAGCGAGGAGTTTCAAGAAGAAAACATTAACTCAGGCTAAAGCTAGTGAAGATATTTTGAAGAAAAGTATATGTTAGAAGCTCAACAATGTCAGCAACTCAGTCATCAGACCCAGCAAACACCAGAAGAGACAACAAAGGTCAAACCTGCTCTTGAAGTTTGGTGACCGGTACCTTAAAGTTAAGGCAGCTCCGGGATTCTCCACTTGACTCTCAGAGCTTAAGATGCCATAGATGAGAGAACTGCAACTGAGTTTTCAAAGTATTTAGTCATGCTCAGAAATGTGCTCCTCAGTGCTTCTCTCGTGCCACATTGCATCATCCTCCACACACCTCACAGGTGTCATCAATCACATCCCTCTGGGCTGCTAAGCCACACCCACTTCCTCACAGGACTCAAACCTCTGTGAATTAAAAGGAGCAGTCTGGTGTTTTCAGACTGACTCTTCACACTGTAAGATTGTTATTGTGAATTCTTTAGACCAGGATAAACTTGTAGTGAAAATCTGATATCTGAGTCAGGGCCGTGTCCGAGGTTAAAAAGAAAAAGGTCTGTTAAAAGAGAGTTTTTCCTCTTCACTGTCACCAAGTGCTAGCTCATGTGGTGAAGACCTGCTCTGTAAACGCAGTTTCTTTTCAACAATGTTTTTGATTTGACTCTTTATAAATAAAACTGAATTCATTCATTCACTTATCAGAAGGTTGATAATTGATTCTGTTCCTCGTGTCTACAGTCTGAAATGTCCTTGGGAAAGACACTGAACACTTAAGTCATCGAAAGACCAAAAAATCACTATATAACTTTTGTGCAGTCAACTTGATGTTTAAATTTTCATATCTGTTTTTTTATCAATTTTAGATATTTAGCCAATAACATTGTTATTATTTTTGCTTGGTTTTCAATTTTGTTTTGTATTGTCAACAAACTGTTAAAAAATTATGAAAGTGCCCGTAAAACCACCTTCAGCCCAAATCTTCTAATGTCTTTTGTCAAAAACATAGACATTCAGTCTACTATCATGAATGACCAAGAAACTGATTGCTTCGCTGATAGTTGCAGTATTTATCATGTTGTTGAATGTTGTCAATACTTCTAAGCACTAACACCTCCCTCCCTGCAGGAGACTGTGTTCTCCATGCTGGTGGAGATCACAGAGAGGGCCATGGCTCACTGCGGCTCCCAAGAGGTCCTCATTGTCGGGGGCGTTGGCTGTAAGTACATCACATATTGATGCTTAAAGGAAATAACTAATCTTAAGTGTTTGGACCCTCTGATGTCCAGTGTTGAAATGTCTAGACATTTTCAGTGAAATTACAGTGAGAATGTCACAGGAACCTTAAATATTGACATTAACTTTGGGGAGACAGAGTGACCTGTTTTGTCCTGTGTAGGTAACCTGCGTCTGCAGGAGATGATGGGGGTGATGTGTAAGGAGAGAGGAGCCAAGCTGTTTGCCACAGATGAACGGTAAGCCAGTAACTCCACACTCACTTTCAGTACAATGACAACAGAGTGGGCTGAATACAAATGAGGACTGTAACGCCCACGAATGGATTCTCTACAGTGTAGGTGTTCAGTCATGATGTAAATGCAGTTTCAGGCTTTTCCAGTCTGACAAGAGTAAAATTTGGTGTGGAGTCGAGCATATTTGAAAGGACAATTATTTCAATGCATACGATGTCATAGATTTTGCCTGTATTCTTCTTTTCTCTCATAATTAGTTTCATACATTTTAAATGTAAACTTCTCCTAATGAGGTAAATTAAAGTTGTTAATTCAATTTGTAAGTAATGTAATTTTTTGAATACAATGAAAAATACAACAGTATACTTTTAGAAAGGTAAGCATTAATGTCAAGTGTGGGTGAGTGGTTGTAAATAACCATGTGAAATCACTGGTATATAGTCCTTTCAAAACTTGTTCTTTTAGAAGCTTCAGTAGAAAAATGTCCTTATCGAAGCCTTTTGTAAATATGTGGAAAACAGCAAACAGTCATCTTTTCTTTCTGTCACGTGTCTTCACTCCAGGCTTTATTTAACAGTCTGACAGGAACAGTGTGCTCCAGGTTCAGGCCAGATAACAGTGTTCACTTTTGTGCCACAGATTCTGTATCGACAATGGAGCAATGATCGCTCAAGCCGGCTGGGAGATGTTCAGGTCTGGTCAGGTGACAGAGCTGGAGGACTCGTGGATTACACAAAGGTAGATTTACATAACTGGGGTTTTTTTTGTCTCTTCACACTCTGCTGTTCTCATCTCATCATGTTTGGTCCACAGAGTTGAATCCCACTGAATCCAAGATTTAGCCTTACCCTCATTTATCAAAAAATGATCACCAATGTTCTCATGGTATATAAAAAGGTCTTGAGATGTAGGAGAAACTTAAGGCCTTTTTGCTTTGCTGACATTACTTGTGTCCATGTTGATGTGAACATTTCTCCTGTTGTAGGTACAGAACAGATGAGGTGGAGGTGACTTGGAGAGACTGACTGATGGCTGATCATCATCTTGGTGCCACAGGTTTATTATGACAGGTAGTTTAAAACTACTGAAGACCCTAAATAGACACTCCAACTCTGGAAAAAAAAACCATTTTGCTTAAAAGCACATCACATTTTGTTTTGGGGAAGTTCTTCTGTCTAACTCTTGCTACATCTTCACTGTTTAGTGAAAGCAATTATGGTAGCAGTGGAAGATTTACTGAATTTAAATTTTGCTACCTACTGAAGTTTCAGGTGAACTATGGACTCCTACACAACATCTGGAGGAAAGAAAAAAGACGACTTAGCTGAAGCTATTGATTGGGAATCAGTTCTGTCTGGCTGGACCACTGCTGATAAGGAATAGCTTGTTTTTTTTCCTGTATTTTTACTTTTTTTGTGCAGCATTTTATTATAAAAAACTTCTGGCACTATAATTTGGTGACAAAGATTTACTGTTATGCTCAGTTACAAACAGTTTATTGGTATCAGTTATCATGCACTTGTAAATATAAGGAAGTGAAACATTAAAAGAAAACATGATTTTGGACTGTCAGTCCGTACAGCAGTAAGTCTGAACTGGAAATAAAAAGGACATAGATGATACGTGTCAAGTTTATTCATTTTTATTAAGCAATACTGTTCACTTACATTCCTCCTCTTTCTCCAGTGTAAATTTTTTTTAATTCAATAAATTTTCTTTTCAAAAATCAACATACTGAACATGGTGAAATCCCTTATGGATTCATGAGCAACATTTACCCCGTTAGGGAACCAATAAAAACGAAAAAAAGGAACACAGCATTAAGATCTGACAGGGGTAAAGGGTGAACTCTACTGTGCCTTTGACTACACCCCATGTAAACTCAAGACACGATTCACAAGTCCTCTGCATACATTAACCATAAAATTCAAGCAGGTCCGAGACAGACATTCTTCTGTTTGTAATGGAGAAAGGGAAAATAAATCACTCTAGTGAATGTTTCTCGCACACCGGGATTGGTCATAACAGTTTCTTTTCTTTTTAACAAAGTGCTTGATTGACCTCATCAGTGAGGCAGCAGCCTCATGACTCAGAAAGCGATGGCACCTCTGTGTTAAAATGGCAGCTTTCACCTTCCGTTCTTCTGTCCTCCATTAGCCAAAGAGCCACTGAGGGACTGGTCTCTTAAGCAACTTAAGAACACAATGAGTAGGATTTGTCTGTTGTGGTTGGTAAACAACAATTTAAGTCGGACCCTATTTTCTAGTGTAATGATACCAGAATGAAGCACATGATCTGGAAAACAGCTTCCATATTTTCTAGAGTCTTAGTCTCTCGAACTGTATAACTGTCGGAGACTCAACACCAACTGCCTCAAGTCTGATGCCCAGAAAAATCCTGAGCACAGTAAAATAAGATAAGACAGGCAGAGGGAAGGGTCTATAAAAATTAGAGATGCCTTGGTGAGAAAACTTTCCAACCAGTTCAGTAACTTATGACAACACTGGTGTTACAGACTGCACAGAAAATAATCTGTAGTGGGTTTTATAAACATACTGCTAATAGAAAAGGAAAACTGCACCACCACAGCAGCTTCGGATGAAAAGCGTGAAGAAAAAAGGGTTTGTTGATGATAATGAAGTAGTCACAGGAAATGCAATGTGTTAGTGAATTAAGCATATACCGCTACTGTTTATCAAAAATGCATCTACAAGGCAAGATAACAGCATTGTTTAACAGCCACCCTGCTGCTGTCCGGAGCAGAAGCTTCAGGTTCATATTTGCAGCCTCTGCCTTTCAGTATGTATTGATAAAACAAGAAAAATGGTGGTAAAAGTAATTTAATCGATGTATACATTTCCACTGTGTAACACTGACTGCTTTAAGCCTACAGAATGTACAGACACTGGCACACACTTTTAATATGTCATAAATGATGACTGAGTGGAAATTTTTTTTTAGAGTCCAAACGTTTTGTTTTTGAGGAAAATCCTACTCATTGTGCCTTTAACAAGCAGTGATGTATACCGACTAATCGTTGAGTTATTTTGCTTGTGTTTTCTCTGTTTCAGTAATGATTGACCCTTATGTACAGAGGACACAAAATAAGTTTGATAAAATTGCAGCTCTCACAGGGGGAAAAAAATACAGCTCCTCAGAGATTGTTTAAAAGAACAAGACCAGCTCTACACATACAAGCTAAAAATGGTAATGAGAGGCGATGAAAACAGGTCTGATTAATTAAGGCAGGCTTTCTGTAAGGCGTTAAAAAAGTCCATTGCTGTAAGATCTCAAAAGAGTTAGTCCAAAGTGTCTCAGTGTGGCTTTGTGTGAAGACATCATCCTGAGTGCAGTGTGTGTGAACAGGACTCAAAAATGTGTCCATCATTACGTGTTTTAATGTGCATGTAGGTGTGTGTTGTGTGTTTTTATATGCTTTGGGTTTCTCACACTGCTAGGCCGGGTGCTCTTGGGTGTCCTTATACCAGACAACCTTTTTTGGAGCTGAAACACAGGAAACACAAACATGATGTCAGACAGAGAAGTTTGAAGCAGAGATACATAGTAATATTTACGCCAGACAGTAATTAAGGTTTGCGTGTCACATCAATTCTTAACAAGAATTACACTTAAGTGGACTGGACTAATCTTCAGCTTTGATTCTGTTGGCCAGTGTACAACAAATTACTACCACCTAATAACACTCCCAACTGGCTACAATCATATCAACTGGACAAGTGCAGGATTTTTTATTTAATAGACTACAGTATCTTTGTATGTGGGTAACTACTTAAAGTTTGGCATAATAGTAGTGAACACTTTAACCTGAAGAACCCTCTGGACTCTATTTTCAAGGAGCACACATCCACATAATGCACTAATAGCAATAGAACTAACGCAGCTTCCAAAATAGACGCTACCACGTCCTGTGAACACCAACACCAAGAGCTGAAGTCTCTTTCACAACATTTCAAACACTGCTGTGTCAGTTTTTTTTTCCCCTGTCTTGCCCTTGTTTTTCCCTTTCATGGGGTGTGACAGACTTGTTTTGAGTGAGCCTACCTTTTTTCTGTTTGTTACAGATAGCATTCCATTCTAAAAAGAGAAGGAGAAAAAAAAGGGACAAAAGGTTATTTACCAAAAATACAACAATCAAACAAAAACAAAAATCAGGCTAGGAGCTATGTTCAGAGCCCCATGGAAGTCTCACCTCTACTGTGATAGTTCAAAGCTTCCACTAGATGGCGACAACTCAGCAGCAGCTTCCCGTTGCTCTCGTCCACCTCTTGGCGTGCAGTTGGGATGGCGGAGGCAGGGACAGGACTAGGGGTTTCTGCCAGAGGCTCAACTGTGAGAACTGTCTCGAGCTGTAAGTCTGCTGACTGTTCAGCATCTGTGGGCTCAGTGGGGAGGGCGTTTGCAGTGGGACTAGTGCTAGGGGTCTCTGTCACCGGCCTCGTCTCACTGATGAAACTGAGACCCCACTGGTTCTGTAGCAGCACGCCGATGGCTGGGCGGTCCTCCTCCAGCGCTCCACTTGCCGCTCCGGCCTTCACCTTGGAGGCGTAACTGACGGCAGGCTGCAGCTTGGCGGGGCTGTCCTGCACTGGAAAGGCAGGTGGGGGCTTGAGAAGTGACAGACTGTCCTCCACCCACCTCTCCTTTTGGTTAACCTTTTGTGGCCGCTCGCTTACTCTGCTGACCCCCTTCTGACTTTCCCTACGGATGCTGCGGCCTTTGTGATGCTGACCTTTGCGTTCTTTTTCCCTGCGCAAGCTGAAGGCGTGCGCGTGGCTGGGTCCGATCTGGTCGACTTCAGGTGAAAGCTGTCGGGGTTGCTGGTCACTTCCAGAGATGCAGCCTCCACCACCACCACCTCCACAGTTGCCTGAACCAGGAGACAGGCGACGGTTGCGAATATGTGGCTCAGAGTTGGTGGCTGTAACAAGGACTGCTGGGTCACACAGAGGATCAGACTCACACACAGTGTTATTTGCTTCCCATGTACCTGAAAGAAAGAAGTTGGCGAGTCAGCAAAATTATCATTGATGTCACGCATGATTTGAAATACTCTCATCTATGTATCATGAATCTGAAAAAACAGTCACAGATGAAGATTATTAACATATGTTGGCTTCAGTGACAGACTGTGACATATGACAGTCCTCCACTTTCCTAGCACAAGTGTTCTTGTTTAACAAACTTAGTTCTGAGCACACTATGCGTGTCCAAACAGGTGCCTCACACTCAAAGAATCTTCACTTGGCATGGTTCATAAAGGATCTTTGCGTTTGGCTGTGAACAGCAAACAGCAGGTTTTGATGGCAATTTTCACATTACTTCATTGAAGTTATGGCAGAAACACAGTCGCCTGTATAGCAGATTGTTTGCCAAGTTGTGTAGAGAAGAACAAGACGACCCATTGCTAAATTAGGAGAATGGAACATCAAAAAGCAAATCAAACAAATAAAAACCTGCCCATATGTAGTAATGGCTCTAATAAGTGCTGTAAAAAAGGAACGCATCATGAAGCAAATATAATTTTTCTAATGTCATCCTAGCCATCTGGATCCAAATCGATTGAATGGTGAGGTGCCTATAGATTTCTTGTCCTACAAAATGACTGACAATCAAAAAGTATTTTATTAAGTGATGCAATGCCAGTTGCATGCGTATATTAAGTCTATTTTAGTATGTAAAGAAGCATAATTTCGTTACTCGGTAAATCTTTCTATCTACAGTCTGTCAAAACTCTCAACGCTTGTCACTTAACAGCTCATCGTCGCCATTTCTTTAGCAATGTTGAAAAACAACCCGAGTTTCGTTCAGTCGGTCCTGAAGACTCACGGTGACTAAAGAATGGATGGTTAACTCGTTATAGTTATATAGGACATTTTATGTATATGTTGCACACGTTATACAGATATAGACACTGCTGCTTATAGTCTCTAACATGACATGTCAACTGAAAATACGGTGACAGTAAGTACG
>JAUZTA010000018.1:2899174-2913441 GCA_034780835.1 Ctenochaetus striatus | reverse complement strand
CCGCAATGTGTTTCTCTAATTTAGAAACCCAATTTTCAGCTATCAGACCCAATAAATCTCCTTCAATAATAGCATATTAGCTCTTCGTCTCTTTCATTGTCCTTTTCCTTTCTCTCTCTCTCTCTCTCTCTCTCTCTCACACACACACACACACACACACAACATGGCAGTGAACAAGCAGTGATGCTGTGACAGCTAGTATGCACATGTAGTGCAGACACACACACACAAAGTCCTCACAGATACTAATTGGTTTCCATGCCAACATGTCAAGTCTTATCTTATGCGTGTTTGCCTTTAGGTGTGTCTATGCATGCCTGTGTGTGTGTGTGTGTGTGTGTGTGTGTGTGTGAAAAACAGAATGACTCCACCCTTAATATGCATGGCCGATTGAACCAAACATCCTTAAGAGTTTAATTTAAATTTAGAAGGAAAACTGAATGAGCAGTGCAGCAGACAAAGAGAGGTGACAATCAAAGCAAAGACAAAGACAACCACACGCTGTGACTGGCATCACAGACAGAGACGGAGTTTTACACAAACAGCCAATAATTTCCTTCATCGACAGATCCAAAAGGACTTGATATGAATTTTTACCATGCTGTTCCCAAACACACACTGTATTTGAAATGATTTTTTTTTAACATCTTAAACAACTTCCAGAAACTAATTACAGTTTTTTCAGCAAGTCATTCAGGCTCGCCATCTATAATTCATGGCAGACAAGGATGAAACCCAAAGGCAGACTGAAAATGAGAGAATAATGACTCATTTTTTAAAAGGCTCACAAAGAAGGAAGGGAGGGAAATGTGGGCGAGCTGCAGATGTGTGGATGTGTATAGGAGCTGTCTGTGGAAGATAATGGCCTTATGGATTTTCTAAAGTTTCTTCAGAGAATCAATAACCATAAGAGTTGTTACGCTAAGAACACGTATGCTGCTCATTAGCCATATTACATTCTTGAATTAAATGGAGTGTTAATAGATATGACAATTTAAAGAACAAACCTCTTAACATGAAACAATCTCGCTATTATAAATGTAAACCAAACTCTCTCTGTGGAGGTTTAAAGGGCTGGTCCCAGAGTATGCATGTGAATGTTAATAGACATTCTATATTCACCCGACATCTGTAAAAGTTTGTAATGAATGGAGTGCAGAGCAGACACCTTGCAGCCCAGATGTCCACTGGTGCAGGGCAAAATTGATTTACTCTTATGACAGATTTAGAATGAGCAGCATTTATCTTCACGACCAAATTCTCACCAGGTCAATGAGTCAAACTACAGGCTTTGTCTTCGGAGGGAATATTAAAGCCGTGTATAGTATGATTAAATATATAGGTGATGTATCAATATCATATCAATGTGGAGATATGAGACTAGATATTGTCTTAAATTTCAGATATTTTTATATCATGATATAATATTATATAAGTGTTGTCTTTCCCTGGTTTTAAATGCTGCATTACAGTAAAGTGATGTATTTTTTGACTTTACAGTCAAATGTCAGTAGAATGTTTTATATATTTTAATATTTGCTTTTAGCCACTTAGTAATTTTACCCACATTACAAGTGATTATTTATTTAAATTGTTAATTTTTTGGTGAGAGCACCTACAGTCATCACTACAATACTGTCACAGTAGTGGTTGAGATATGTGGTCAAAATAAAAATATATTTGAACTTAATCTCCATCAACTGGCCATTATCACATCTTAAAAAATATTTGATAGAAAGTAATACATAGATATATATGAATATATATTGTGTATTGTCATTCAGCCTAAGAATATTTGGATTTTATTTTTGGTCCATATGATCCACCATCCAGAGAAAAAAGAGAAAGGAAAAGGAAAAATCATGATAAAGAGAAAAGGTAAAAAAAAAAAAAAAAAAAAATCAGGTAATGAGACTGTATGTCATTGAAAATCATACCTAATCATTCTCTAATCTGTCATTTTGAGATTACATTTTCTTTCATCTCAAATCCATTATTGGAAAAGTGCCTAAGAGATGGATGTTTGAAACATGGAGCAGCTTGTCATACAGAAAATAAATAGCATCAGTGCAGTCAATCTGAGCATTGTCATCATGCATCTACAGCTTTACTGCACTTCTTTGATGAAAAAAGGCTGTTGTTAAAAACTGTAAATAAACTGCTGTGAAGGCTTCTGGGATTTATCGTCACAGCAAATGGAAAAGAGGCAGCAGACCAAAAAAAATGGCCAAACAATAGTCAGTCAAAACTGTGTCTAGAAGCTGAATTATGTGCGTAAATCACTCTTCTTTTCTTTTCTTTTCAACTGCTTCTGCTTAATGTGTGATCCAATCAAGTGGTGGTGTAATTGAGCACTTCTCCCCAAACAGACCTGAACGCTGCAGCTCCTCTCCATGGTTTGGAAGCAGCTCTCTGTGCTCTGCAAGTCCAACACTTATGCTCTCAGAAATAACTTGAATTTAAGAAGGCAGTCACGTATGCAAATAAAGCAGGGTTTGTCACTACAGAGAGCTTATAACTGTTTCCGATTTTGTCTAAACACCGAAAAAGACATGATACTACAAACCTGCGGCCTCAGTTGTATAAAAATGTCTGTTGTTAAAGGTGGAGCAAACATTTTTACATCTGCATAGATTCTATTAGTATCTCTCTTTTTTATTTGTTTTTACTGATTTTCTTTATTATTTATGAACTACAAATAAACACAACTACAAATATAGCTACAAACATGACTGCGTACCATACCTACAGGACGTTATGCCTGGAAGACTGTGCTTAGTGACAGTTGCAGATAGTTTTGCTTTCTAATAAAAGCCATATGAAACATTTTCCACTCAGCTAGTTACATCATTACTTAAATTTGTTACACATGTCGTTGGTTCTGCTTGTCTTTATCAACCATCTGTCACTTTGTCCCTTTAGGTATGTAGTCACACACACACACACACACACACACACACACACACACACACACACACACACTCAGCTGTCACACTAACCCATCAACAAATCTCAGGAGAGAGAGCCTTTAATCCCTCGTCCCTCATTACTCTGCACATTTGTGCCAAAATCAGAGGTCGGCTTGACACCGATGGTGGCCGGCTTCCAGGCAGACATCGGCCAGACACATCCCCGGCGTCTGTCCGCGGGGAAAGAGCCCCTCAAACAGTGAGGAATGCAGATCAGCTGGGATGATGCAGCAAAATGAGAAACGGCTACACTCTAAAAAAATGAGCTGTCAGATTTAGCAGATTAACTGCGGCTGTTTTCTGCTGCTCATCCACAGTGATTATAAAGCTACTATTTGTCCCATTTCTCTGTTTTTGAATGTTTTAATCAGCGTTCGCCTCAGCACTCGATGTTGCTGACAGATTAGCAGCCACAACGGAGGATCTCAGCTGACACTGTTTGAGTGTTGGAATAAAGAATAAATAGATGGGATGTTTTGTTGTTCTGTAGCCGCTGACACATCTGATGTGTATTTAAAATTTAATCAAGGCAGCAAGTTATCCATCTATGTAGCTAAAAAAAAAAGCATGCCATCTCATTATAAACTTCAGAAATTAGTTGTTTGATGCTCTACAACTTTATTTTTGAGGAATAGAGTAAATTTGTTTACCCAAAGTCTTTGTCAATCTGGAAAAAAACTCCTGAATAAAAAAATAATGAATAAAAAAATGACAACGAGACTTATCTTTAAGCCAATAACTTGCATGACGTCAAAATATTCTATAAAAAATATGCTGGAACAAGATTTGGACAATGTTTGACAGTTAGAGATACTAAATGCTAAGTGGTAGTTTTTTTTTGTTGTTTTTTTGTGTTGAGTTGGTTTTATTCCTCTATCTTTCTTCTCCTGGCTGTGCTGTTTTCATCGGATAATGAGAAACTTTGACAGTATAGAAGCAGTATACAGCACGTCTTACCCTTGAGGCCCTTAGCTTCGAGTTTAATGTTGTTATAAACTCAAAAAAATGAACTTTTAGTCTAAACTTTTCATTTGCAGCAACAAAATCTGAAGGGAGGCTGCTTTTTTTTTGTCATTTCTTTCTAAGACAAACTTTGTGAACAAGGACACAAGTATCGACTGTGAGTATCGACTCGACATTTTAACCTCAGAGTACCGACAAAGACAGACTATTGCTTCACAGTAAACTAAATTTAGAAAGAAATACCTTGGCAGACTATTCTTCTTTATTACTTCTAATGTAACTGAATGGCTTGAACAGTGAAAAACAGCCATCTTTATTAGATATCTCTGTTTGTATCGAAATTCTCCTGAGAGAATAAATTCATGGTGCAACAATTTACAGTCTGTGGAGACGATTCAATAATGTGGCTATTTTAAGAGAAGGTATGTCAGTGTCACTGAAAGTACCATATTAAATAAAGGAGAGTGGGAGAAAGTGTCTGTGTTTTAATACTTTACCTGCATCGAAACAGCCTGAACTTGAATAAATCCAGGTTGGGAAGACAGCTGGGGGTCGGCGACACGCAGAGAGAACTCACCAGTCCTGAAGAAAGAGAGAATGATCAAAAGGAAGGAAGATAAAAAGAAAAAAGTAAAGAAGAAAGAGACAAAAAGAATAGCTGTGACGAGTTTTAAATGAATCAGGATCATTTAAATACCAACCCTGAATTAAAGAAGTTAAAGTTTGTTCTCTGTCTCAATCCTTGACTTTGAGGGAATGTGACCTAGAAAAGGCCATTAAGTAGCCAGGAGATTTCTGGGAAAATGAGTCCTGTGAGGTTATCCTGGTGTGTAGTCATTAGATCTAATCACATGAGTGCCATCAAAAGTGACTGAAGGACGGTAACCTCACACACATGCACACACACACAGACACACACATGCACACACACACAGACCGGTACACCTGCTCACACTCACTACTCATCACCAACATCTCCTCTCACCTTGCCGCCTAAAAATCATCAAAGACGGGGTTTATTACCCACAACCCCCTTGGGCTGAGGTTAGGACATAACCAGCTGTGGCTGAAAGACCAAAAGGACTGAGGTTCAGGTTGTTGGTTTAAAGATGCCTGACAGGAGATTCTCATTACAAGCTGAATTAAATGATTGACCTTTTTTTATTTCAATAAGCTGAACGAGTGTTTCCATAAATCCTGTTACTTCCTGCTGGATATCTCATGAACTTTCCAGATGAACCAATGAATGTTTGTCAAATGCTTTTTAATTACTTACTCTGTGTTCTAACCTATGACAATATATCATAATTTACGTGTTGATTATATTTTCATTCAATGAGTAAAACTGCAAAAGAGCAAGGAACTAAAGCTATCAGTGAAAAATAAATTAAAAGCTGAGTAATTACTGTAATAATTGCCTTGGAACCTGAGTATTAAGTAGCATAAAATAGATATATAAATCAAAAAGAACAATTACCTCAAAATGTACCACTAAATGTACATAAATACAGTAATTGGGTAATTTTTCCATCCACTACTTCTAATCTGTGCATTCATCTACCATCATCATCTACAGTCAGTGTCTCCTGTTCAACTTCAAAGTTGAATGCTTGTTGGCTGTTTGAACATTTGAGCCGTTCAGTGTCTCCGTGAAAAAACTACTGCAGCTGTTGCTCCTAAAAATTCATTCCTCACATAACACATTCTTACAGCATCATCCAACAATGATAAAACTCTTTATAAAGTCCAATTTTATAGCAAAAAAAGTGAGATTTTTTAATGACTTTGCAATTGTTATGGTTAATATAATAACGGCCCATTAAAGATGTATTTGAAAGCTTATTAAAGCAACATAAGGGATATATATCTTTGGGGGAAAAAATGTCACAGTACCAATAAAACCTCATTTTATGCACAAGTTAAAAACGTGAGATAAAAAAAATTTAAATGCAGCCTTGAAAGAAAGGTGGGACAGCTTTTGATCTGTAAGCGTGTTTATATATTTCTGCCACTTGAGACATAAAATTCAGTTTGCTGCTGTGTTTTGGCACTTGACATGTTCTGCTCAGGTGGTAATGAATGAGAATACCTCCTTTTGAAAAATAAAAATGACTTCAGTTCATCTTAAACAGCCTACAACACTTAAAAATTATATGCTCTGCTGTCTCTTTTGTCCACAGTAACTTACTGTGTGGGAATTAGAATACTGGAGAATTATAATCTCAACAGCGTTTAGACAAAGCATGTTTTTTTTCTGTCAGATGCAATGACTCTTAAGGGAATCAAAGCTAAGAACATTTGTGCCTGCAGCCATTATCTCCCCCACTCCACATAATAAAAAAATATGGTTATTATATGCAGTTTTAATCCTTTTTGAAGTTTGGTGGGTTTAGTGTCTCCATTAATCTAATAGCTCAAATCTGGGCAGCGGACAATTGTTTGCTAATTCACTGGAATGCCGCCACTTTAATCCAACTGAGTCTGGATTGACTAATGTGTTGAATATGTTATGTCTGATTGGTGAATGCCACAGCCTTGTCGCAGGTAAGCAGAGCAGCTGTAGTGAGGAAAAGTGACTCCACACGGAGACGCTGCCTGTATTCCATCTGTACGTATTAGAAGTCTCTTTGATCCCTGGCAGCGGAGATCACTCTGGGAAATCATCCTGTCAAAGGCACATGCAAATTTGAATACACAAACTAAGAAATGCGAGTAATGCATCTCCAATCCATGGCTAGGTTAATGAAAATGAACCCTTTAAACAGGAAGCTGCATAAATCAAACAGACGGCAGGTCACGTGGTCGACAGGAGCAGCAGAAGATGAGATGCCGTGGCAATCTTGGAGGGAAAGAAAGCGATCAAAGTGTCTGACGTCAGATTTAAAAAAGCTTTATCAAATCAGACGTGGCATCTGCTGAGAGTGACACTTTGGCAACAAAAGGAGATGAGTTTAACCACAACGTGCTTTTAAATTGATTGGTGTTAAACAGGGAGCTTGGAAAAGTCTCTGTAATGTTTCACACTGGACTACAATTTACAGTAACTGTTAGTATTGATTAATTCTCTGATAATTCTAATGAGTAATCAATTCATCATTAAGTCCGTCACATATCAAGAAGTAATCACATTTTGATGCTCATCACAAAGTCCCACAGCCCAAAGTGACATTTTTAAAATGCTTCCTTTGTCCAAAGACGCTTTAAGTTTCACAAACAACTGAAAAAGTTGGATTCAAGAAATGTTTGACATTTACCTTAAAAAATCACAGAAATGATTCATTGATACTCAAAATAGTTGGCAACCAATTTTTTTGTTTCTGCTTGTCAATTAACAGACTTATCCCTGCAGCTCTGCTTCTGTTAAACAGCATGCAGTTGCTTCCACACCGACAGGAGACGAGGGCTCACTACATGGTTCAACAGGTATAAAAATAACTTGAATCATTTGCTGCAACACTTAGTATCATGTCCCATTCAGCGTCAGACACCACATGCTGAAGCACCCTCAACCAGCTTTGGAGCCATTTTATATGAGACAGCAGTCACAGGTTAACCTCTAGTTTTCACTGTGTTACAACACTCCATTCTACAGAGCACTTTCATACACTTCACTGATAAATCTGAGTCAAATGTCACAAAATAACGTGCAAACGCCTCACAGAAAGGTTCAAACCCAGAAAAGTGCTTTGCTCGATAACATGGTGTTTGTATTTTGTGATGGCCAACCTTTGTAACATGAACTTCTTATTTATACTTTGACTGTTTTCTTGCTTTCTGTGTTTTGCAGCTAACTGTGATCACACAGAGGAACATGAGAAACATGAGGACAGTCTGATGCACTGCAGTCACCAACCCTATGCTTCAGCCATCTGAAGGCACCAGGTATCAATTCCATCTCTAATTGGATGCGATTGTTGTGCGCTGTTGAGCCACAATCATGCACAGCAAGTTAGCCAGTTGAATTCGTGCAACAAGCGCCAGACTGTTGCAAAATAAACCACAGAAAGCTCTGTGCTGGTGCACATCAAACGTGTCTCTATAATTAGTCGTTTTTTGCCTTTTTTCACTGCAGTGTAAACCAACAGAAAACGTTTCACACAGTTCCATGAAAAATCAAAGACGAATTAAAACTTTTCTGTGCTAATAACTCCCTCAGGACTCTTAGTTCCTGCCAGACCGCTGTTTCTATCCAAAACACCACGGACAGGCGGGCTGTTTTCTTTTTAATGAGAGCAGCCCGATGCTCCACTTACTTTAGTACTTTACAGGTAGACGTGCTGTGATGAGCAGCAAGATGTGACACAGATGTTTGTTTGTGGAACGTTTCCTGAATCGTGTTACCGGGGCAGTGGGGGATAAAGCAGACTGGTTCTCAGATTGTCAGCAACTGGTTTCACATGTAGGACAGTCAAAGGTAATTAAGTTAAGTGTATATGATTGATTTAAGAAATAGAAACAAAAGTCAACAGTAAAATGGACTTCATTTTAAATTTTGCTATTATTTTATTTATTGACAATATGTTGGTTTTGAGCTGTAGATGGTTGTTGTAAAGATCAGCGTTTTGTCAATAAATCACGCTCCTGTACACACAGAACACATGGTAACCTTTAGATATTTGACATGTTCGACAACAACAAGCTTCTTCCTTGGAAAACTCCGTGCCTTCACAGTCACGCCCTTAATGCTACATTAAAGATGCCGTGTCCCACCAAATCTATTTTATTTTCTGCTTCTATGAGCACCGAGACTGTTTTTCCTGCATGTTACATTATTGATTTTTTGCTATGGCGCTGTGGAATGACAAATGGCAAATCTAAAAGGAAGCTTTCAAGCTTGGATTGTGAGGAAGTGACACAAAAACCTGACATTCACTGTTAAAGCTTGGAAGTTGTTTTTTTCTGCTTTTAATTACACTGCTACAAGTTGTTATTGAACGCCAAACACTGGTGGATTTTTCTCTCTTAAAACATTATATTCCTCCCCCAAAACTGCACCAGATCCGCTTACCGGGCTTTGTCTTTCTGATGTCTGAACCGGATCCGGCCAGTTCTCAGGTCAGCCCAAGTGAAGGTGTCGCTTCTTGTCAGTTCTCGACCCGACTTCCCTCCGCCTCTCTTCTCTTCTCCTTCTGCCCCTCTGAACATTTCCAGCCGGCCGTTGCTCGGGTCCTGAACAAGCTGGAAGATCATCTGCTCAGACGGACTATCAGGGTCCTTCACCTGCAGCAACGAAGGGAGCAGCGGGGCAAAACCACCGAGGGGAACCAGCAAGGAACCATTGACCTGGAGGGCAGGTGGGTGTGTGTTCACTGAGAGGGGAAGGGCGGGAGCAAAGAGGAAAAAAAAAAAAACATAAATTGGTGATGTTCGGTGCAATTGTTAAAGCTAAGCCAAATTAGGAAAATATCTAACATCCAGAATTTACTAAAAGAGCAATAAAGTGGTTCACAAAACAAAAGTAGCAACAAGACTGAGAGATCTAGTGAAATCAAATCAAGTCAGTTTTACTTGTTGAGTGTCAAAAACAGGCCATAAGCCACAACCGCTTGAGTTGGAGGAGATAGAAAGAGACACAGAGAGATAACCAATGTGTAACAATAATTTATAAAAAAAAATGATCAAAAAATTAAAAACCAGCACCTAGTTGATCTAATTAATACATATTAAAACTTAACATTAAGCTGATTAGGTTTATTGAAATGACCTCTGATCTGACCTGCCAGGGACTGCAGCTGAAAGTTAGCCCTCAGGCAAACTGGCATGTTCACACTGAAATGTTCAGTAATATGCATTGTTCTTATAAATAGATAAATGAATAAACAAACAAATAAAATCGCTGCTGGGTCAGACTGTGAGTGGTTGGAGGGGAAGACAGGAGGTTTTGAAACCAATAAAGAAAATGTGGTTGTGGTTGTGTATGTGGTTGTGTGTGTGTTGAAATACTAGCAGCATACCTCCATCTTGGCGTGGCATTTTAGAAGTTGGCTTTAATTGGAGCTGACTTTTGTTGGGGAACTTTTTTTAAAGATCAGCTCTTTGGAGAGGGCGAGCTGTGATCTCATTAGATCTCCTCTAATGATGCCAATGGGCACTTGGCGATACCAAACTTTAGGCCATGTAATTATACTCATAGATGAGAATAACTTTTTTTTTAATTTAAAGCGCTGGTGTCTCAACTTTTGGTCTTGGCTGGCAAAACTGAAACAAAATAACAAAAACAAAGCAATTTCTCTCCAGTCTATTTAACTTGATTAACTTTTGGATTAGTAAGAGCCCGGAGGCTAAAAAATGTTCATTATTTTATGAAAAAAGAAATCATCACTCTTGAAGGGCGCGTGATAATATAATTTTCTATTAGTGTTATGCTTCGTCCCATTTCATAAATCGCTTCCTTTTGCTTGCGGAGGCCTCGGGCCTTTCTGCCTGCAGGTTAACAGCCACCGTTTGAACATAAAAGCCAAAAAATGAAAGTACAAGACTCCTCTAATGACCTGACTCTGCAGACAAGGCTTTTTTTCAGTGTTCAGGGGGACCAGTTAGTATTTTACTAATAAGAAACTCCAAAAGTCAGGCAGTTATTGTTCGCAGTTTGTTCTCTCAGTGGCTGAGAAGAAAGCAGAAAATTGCTGTACTTTTACTGCACTCGGAGAAAGAGGAGCCACAGAGCAGAAATAACTTAATGACCGTCGCTATAGTGGCTGTGAATAACTGTTTTTTGCATGTACGGTTTTCTTTAGCACTGACTTGCTAAAGTGTAATGCCTGTTTTCAAGTTTCCCTGTTAAAAGGACAAATCTGTCTGTTAGGCCACATTTGTTACCATTTAAACCTCTTCCATCCCGCTTAGAAAACCAAACTGGTACTCAGCACAAAAACCGGATCTGTTGTTTGCACTGTGTGGATCTCAGCGACTGTAATGGGGGAACGATTGTTTATTTGCTGTTGTAACATTAATTAGACGGAGAGAGGAGCACACATATTCACGATATGAGCTGCAGCTTTGGATGGACATTAACATTTAACAGCTCGGCAGCAGGCTGTGGAATTTCGCTGTTGGCTTCACTGCTGCATGCTTTGGTTAACAAGCCCGCTGCCTAGCAAACAGCAATGTTGATCAGCCATGCAGATTTGTTTTTTTATGACGTCTTTAAGACGGCTGTATTATTCATGTTTCTTTTCTTGATTTCATTTGCATGTAATTGAAGTGCTTTCAACACTGTGGAATTCTGTCACTTAAGATATAGGAGCAGGCACGAGGACAAAAGACATAAGAACATATTAACATATTGGAGCGTCTATTTACATTGAGTGAGAATAGTCACATATAAGTTATTTATAGAGTCTGTATAGGAAGGAGGTTTAGATGGATGAAATCAGCTGAATAGAAATCTCTTTCTGGGGAAAAAGTGTTTGAAACGTGAAACCAAAAGGCACAGCTTTTTTTTTCATACTAAGCATACTCCTTGTTTTTTATTTCCATTCGGTTAAATTTAGAAAAACAATCATGATAGTGGTGCAAATAGCATTGCTGTCTACAGACACCTGGGTTATAATAGAGTCTTCCAAACCTTTCATTGGAGTTTTTATGCAACTCATCGTGCTTCGTTCAGTTCAGCATTTTGCTTCAGAAAACAAATCTCTGAACTTTACATACAATCTTATACTAAAAACATGCCTGCTGCTTGTGACCCGTCGCTGACACCTGCCTGAAACATAATTTAACTCAAGGAGCTTGAAGTTAGTGCAGAAATCCGACAGAGACGACTAATGAGGACAAGGGAAAAAATTTTTATTTTATTTATTTTAACAGTGAACAACCCTGAACCGCAGTAATGTGATTTTTAACCTAAAGCCTTTCAGACAAGTTGCACTCAGAGGTCAAATGAGTGAAAGAAACCTGGCAGAAGTGTTAGTTCTGTAAGTGAAAGCAAGCAGTTCAGAGATGAAGAAATTCTTCAGCGGCTCTCAACTCAATCAGCCTTCTGTTGGTAGAAAGGGTCATTTTGTGCTGTTGGAAAATAACTATCTTTGGTTTTAAACATAAAAGGAGACAGATATTGTGTTGTTACCGTGGCAGGTCCTGGTCTTCTGGTCAGCGTAGTATCCGTGTCCACAGTCCGGCGTGCAGTATCCTTCCATGAGGAACGTTTGGTCACGACAAGCTCTGCAGAGTCCGACGCCCTCACACAGCACACAGTCTGACGAGCAAGCTGAAGGACATGCAAGAGTCATGGTTTAATATCTGCTACACTTACATGAATTATTTTAATTTGTGCCCATTTTTTTACTTGCTTTGTCACATTTCCAGTTCTGGAAATAATTACATTCAGTGTTGGACACGTTTCTCTAAGCTTGAAGCTTCTGTGTTCTTCCTCAAAAGACACAAAAGAATTTTTCCTTTAACTTGTACCTTTTTATTTTCTTACTTTAAACTGGTCTTGCACATATTCTCTCTGTGGAAATACTGCCCTGGACTCTCGAACAACACGAAATATAAAAAAGATTTTCACTGAATTCAACAAAGTCTTAATTCTTACGTTTGCAGATTTGAGAAGAAGCGTCCAGGAAGTAGTTTCTGCCACATTCCAGCACACACTGACCCTGCAGGGTGGCGTAGGGAGGCTGGCATTGCCGGCACTGTCCGGGGCCTTGGCACTCCATGCAGTGATCGTCACAGCCTGGAAGACACGCACACACACACAACATTTACTTCAGCTGTTTTGTGGATTATAATGATGTAGGAGAATATTTTGCATGTTTTTTGTTTGTTATTGTTATTCACATAAGATTAAACAAGAGCTGTGAAGGGATTAAAGTTTCCTCACAAGAGGAATTTCACCTGAAGACAATAATAAGTTAAAGATTCACCCTCAGAGTTCAGACTTTAAAGGTCTCACATGAAACCTGTGAGCCCCCCTGCTGTTGATTAACTTCTTTAATAAGAAAACAGATGATGGAAAATCTCTACAAGGATCTTAAGAGGTAACTAATGTACAAAAATTATAAAAAAAGAAGCAAAAATATGAACAGCTAGTGCTTCTTTAGCTACATAAGCTATTATGGAGCAAACAGATCCCTTTTGGTAGAAATCTGTGTCTTGGACCTCAGGAAACAGTGGTTTTACTGTAAAAATGGCAACCACTGTCTTCCTTCTTCATCTTAGGAAAAGGGTGGTGGTCTTGCAGGTTGAAATCCGGTGAATATGGTGGATGTTGGCTACGATCAAATCTACATTTCTGACAAAAACTGTGTGGTGTAGTCTATACTCTCAGCATGACTGATTTGTATTTATTCAAAACAGAAATACCACAAAAGTTATTGACTTCAAACTTTACTTTCACTATCACTCAAAGAGTTGCTCTGCATGTGTGTTAATCAAAGGCTGTCTAACTCATGTCCTTCTATGTCGGGCCGCCAACTTTTCAATCACCTCTCCCATGTGCAGCTGCAGTACTATTTATCTTTTTTTGTTGTAATGTGGGCCGGCTTATCAGCTTTTTGGTGGACTGACCGAGGCATTTGTCTCCATCCTGATAAGAGCCAGGGGAGCACTGCTGGGTGCAAACTCCGTCCTGCAACACGTATCCGTCCATACACAGCAAGCAGTCCGTCCGCAGAGGGCCTCTGCAGGCGTTACAGCTCCAGTCGCACTCTGGAAACAATACAGGGGGCAGTGATGGAGGAGGAGGAGGAGGAGGAGGCGGAGGAGGAGGTGAGCGGGTGCGAGTGTGTAGGGACGTTGGGATTAGAAGTGAAGGGATTTTGAAAGCGAGAGCAAAAGGTGAGAGCAGAACAGAAGAGAGGGAGGGAAAAAGAGAAAAAACAGATTAATCAAGTCTTTTTCAACAAGGGATTTATTTTAAACCCATTTGTGTTTTTTTTTTCTCTCCGCACATCTGTTGTGTTTGTGCTCCATTAATATTAACAAGAAAATTAAACACAATTAGGACAAATGAAACCCTCTGTGTTTATGTGAGCTCGGAGGTTTGCATTAAGACTTCAGCGGGAAACTAATTTAACAGAGAGGAGATGAATTACTTCACCTTTCTCTGCAAAACAGACCTTTAGAGGGGATTGTGTTATAGAAAACATGTAAAATAAATAGTTTAAATGCTAATTAAATAATAATAATACTGGCAACACAAAATGTGCTAAGTTACATTAGTGTCTCTATGAGACTCTAATGCTAACTGCAGGGAAAAACAAATTACAGTATGGATAAAAGTCCAAAGGTTCTCCACCGTTATGAGGCACAGTAAAGGAAATTCATAAACTGGCCAGAGCAGAGCCATTTGTGTGTTTTTATTTCTGCACATCTGTTATTTGTGCTCCATTA
>JAUZTA010000018.1:2816169-2827523 GCA_034780835.1 Ctenochaetus striatus | reverse complement strand
CCACCAAACAGAGTGAGGCTAAAGCACTTGACAATATCATCTTACTCACATACCCCTCTCCTCAAATGCTGAGACTAACTGCTCTCATTGCGCTGATTTTCTGCACTGCCACAGTCACTCACACACACACACATACACACACACACACAAGGAGCACTGCCAAGCATAGCGGCCACGCTGTAAGCTGATCTGGTTCGGGGAGAATGCTGCTCATGTGTGGCATGTCAGGCCTTCCTTTAGATGCTCTTCTAAGGCTGCTCTGTCTATTTACATCACACAGGGACGGACCTTCTCAGCTTTACTGCCTTTTACTGCTTCGCTGCCTGTATGCCAACACTTCTACTGTACTTTGTCCTTGTACATTAAAATAAACTGCCTCATACTGTAGATACGCAAATACTATACCAAGATCATGTGACCATTCCTTATAAGAGTTCACCAGTGATTATCCACATCAAAGTTGTGCCTAAATTAACTTCTGGACACTGATAGATAAAAATATCTCATGATCATTATTTATTGACCAAACTGTTCACATGTTGGCAATGGCTTTAGCATTTAGTAATAAAAGATGCTGCAGAAAAACCGATATTGTGTTTTTTGGCAGCTTTTTTCTGTCTTTATGCTGTGCTATGCTAACAAGCAGCTAGCTGTGTCTTTATATTTAACAGACGTATATGAGAGTAGTGTCAATCTTCCAAATGATCTCTCAAACAGAGAGTGAATGAGCGTATTTTATGTACAATCTGCAGCCAGGATGCCAATAAAAATGTAAATTAATGTAACTACTCTCCTCTGAAATCAACCAGCTTGAGTCTTTCCTGTCGAAACTTCCTTCTGGAGCTGATGCTGCAAAAGCCATAATGAGAAACATTTTCCATGAAGGCTGTTATTAATTTTCAACACCAGATCCATGATATCCATCAAAGTTATGTTTATAAAAGCTCTAACTGGACTTAATTAAGCATCCCAAAGTGATAAATCAGTCGCCCTCTATTCCAGCTTGGATCTTGAAAAATAATTGGTTCACTAATTCAAAACAGCAACATAAGCTTGCTTCTGTGACTTCTCAGCGACCTCTCCCCAAAATGGGACCCAAACACAACACCAAACTACTGTAATACATTTATTTGGAGAGGAGCGTACCTGGACTGCATCTCTTGGGTCTTGAGGCTGCTGCTGGACGGTGCGGTGCTGTTGGTCTGCTGGCTAAGCTCCACCAGGGACTGGTAGTACTGCTGTTGCTGCTGCTGCTGCTGCTTGTAGCGGGACAGGATGAAGAAGAGACCCAGGATGCTCTTTAGGTTGCCATTCCTGATCTCTGCAGGGACAAAACAAAACTTGATGTTGTGATGCGGCTCCACTTTCATTTGAAATCACCTCTGTAAAGCAAGATACAGCCTCATATTGCATGTGCACACCAGCAGATCCAGTAAAATGCATTTTCTTGAAATTAAGTTTTGCACATCTGTAGTGCAGAGCTTTTGTTTTTCTGTTATGTAGAACCAAAGCAGACTCCTCTGTGGCTAAAATGTATATTTTCCAGACCACTTATTATATCTTTAAAACACTGCAAATAAGGTAACATATGTTACCTTTTCTAGAAGGCACATGGCAATAAAGGTAAAGTGCAACTGTTGTGCAGAAAGCATTAGAGCTTCATGGTAATAATAAGTAATTTTATAGTAATTTTACACTGGAGGAACAGTGGATGAGATACTGACATATGCTCTTCAGTGAAATATAAGTGTCAAGATAATGTGTTCGGCATGAAGTAGCATTCACTCTTTATAGGAATAATCTAAGCTAATGCTCTCAGAAAGAACCAGCTGTCATCAACTCACACAAAATCAAATGCTCACATACATGAGCTCACATGCAGCTGGTTCATTTGGGAGTGAAGCTCAGCATGGGAACTCTTGGACTGGTGTTCAACTGGCAGAAGTCTGGTTTGAGAGCCAGACTAAGGTCAGACAGGCAAAAATACTACAACAGGAACTTTTACAATTACACTTACAGTTACAGTTCTGCTTTTGCCGTGCAATGAGGAACTGATAGTGTGTTTACAGGTGCTGTTAAAACACTGGTGAGTAATGGCAGAAGTGAAACATGTCTGTGTAATGATCAAGGTGGAATCACTGAAATTAATGAAATAAGTGACATTACCAGGGATGGATTTATATCTAAACGATGAAGGGAAATAAGCTACAAAACAGTAGCACCTTGATAAGAGGAAAAGGATAAACCCAAAAACCCACAATATATTTTTTATGAAACTGAACTTGAAGAAAGTTTGAGTAATGTGAGAGTTATTGCCATCATATTCCTATTTGAGGTACAAGATCTCTGAGAAACTGCAGCCCTGCAGATGAATTTACCTTTTAAACATGCTGAGCTGGCAGCATAAAGAAAGCTCCTAATCAATAGGTAACTTTGTCTAGAGTGTTAATCATATCCTCAACAGTTCTTTAGTTTATCACAGACAAAACTCATACAAAAGCATCTCTGAGTCTCCTTCACACACAGTCGAGAAGGGATTCAGCAGTCACAGCAGAGGAAGAATTGATCACTGTGGCTAACGCACCCATTTGTGAAATGGACTTTTCATATGAAACCCTAAGTGAGAGCTGGCACACAGAGGCACAGGAAGGATGGCAGCAGCTGACGCAGGCTTTTTTAACTACATTTTTCAATCTGGCGAGGCTCAAACATTCTCCCCAGCCATCCATGGCTATGCTGTTTGGAGACTGTGGAAGCCGAAGATTAATCTCTTGGGGGTGTTTTCCATTTTCTTACACCCAGAGGCGGTAATTTATACTTAGAAGGCCTTAGAAAGAATCTGAACAGCAGCGTTTTTTTTGTGCTTTGGGGAGAAACAATGTGGCAGATTCAGCCATCCAAAGAGCCGCTGTGGACTGCAACTTGTGGCAACCAGTAAAAGTAATAAAAATGACAATGATGAGGACATAAGGAAGAATAATACTTCCACAGTCTCAAAAGGAAAGTTACCCTTCAGGTCAGGGTCGACTAGAGTACAGCACATTAGAGTATTCTATTTCTAACTTAAAGAAACTTTAGCAAGACGAAGAATTGCATTAAGGTTTCTATTACCAACTTGGCAATTCTGCATCTGTCCCAGGGCCCCAGAGCTCTCAGATAACTGCTTTATTATGGTTTATTTGAAAATTTGTTCAGCATCATGCGCCACAAAGGCAGTGTACTGACTGTCACAGTGAAGGTCTTAAGGTGGATCCTCCTGTCAACTGATCCTCCAGTTCTGTTTTGATGTCCCGGTGTCAGAATCTAGTTTTAGGTAATCAGCATTTTCTATTTTGTGTTTTCATGTTGCATAAACCTTCAATACATTCAAGTTTGATCAAATTACAACACAACAAATCTTGGGAAAGGTATTGTTTTAGCATGTAGTCTTAATACTGTGAAAGACTTGGAAGTACACTGTGTTAATAGGAGCAATCATGACATTTCCAGCCATATGAAGGAGGGTGGACAATTGTTCAGTGATTAGGGGACTGTCTCCATTACGGGATTTAGATAAACCAAAAACATCATTATCATGAGCATCATGATGGTCTATTTTGATATTTCCTTGGTATTTTTATTCTTACATTTACTCTTCTTTTATGTCTTTTTTGCCAACACTTCTTTTATCTTAAGGTATAAATTCCCTTTATGGTATCTAGTCATAAACACTTTATTTCTCGAAGAGGTTGATATCAAATCTTTGACACTCTTTTTAATACCAAACAGTGAATATGTTTGTTGTAAATGCTTTGTATTTGGAGAACGTAAAAAAGTAGAAAGAAGTAAGTAAGAAAAAGTAGAAAAATAAAGGCACTTTGCCAAAAGTTAAGAGTTTGGAGCTTCTGATCCTGATATCATTTCATGAGAACATACCAACCCTAACTTTTCTTCATCTATTAACTTGTCCTCTATCGTAGTCTTACAGCTGTAGCCCATTTCGTAAAGTTAGTTCAAGTGTTGATACATATTGGATGTTGGGTAAAATAATGTCAGGGTAGATGGTTTACTGTACATTGCTCTAAAGCTGAAGACTTGAGATCGTATCTTGTATCTCCAGATCACTGAAGATTCCAAATCATATTTCCACATAAATTCATAATCTGTTATTATGTACCAGAATTTGTCACTGGAAGTTTTTTGGTTTCTGTTTGTAGTGCATTTTTATCATCTGAGTAGTATTGACCAATTAAGTTTTAAGGTATATGATTTTGTTACAATATTTTCAGGTTTCTGGGAGTTCTTTGAGAAGTTGTAATAAGGAAACAAATATCGGGATTTCATGAGACAGTGATGGAACGCTGGGAAATCTCCAATAACATATTTTGCCAGCGATACACAGCCTTTTCATTCTCTGAAAGCAGAAGGGCTCTTGCTGCTATGGAGCGGTGTAGGGAATAAGTGTTTGTGCTTGGCTCACACTTAATCAAAAGTGCCTTTGCTTCTAGAGGCCTTTAAAGTAGTTGACGTGATTTCATTCAATCTTTTTTTCTTCTTCTTCTTTCTTGGAGTGGTTCTCTGAAGGAGGTGGGAAAAAAGGTTCAAGTACAGACAGGAGATATGAAGAAGACAAATATTGTGTGAGCCTTTATGGACTGAATATTCTGTCTATAGCTCAGACAATACATCTCATGGTCTTTCTTTACACTCCAGAGCTTGTTATCTCATTGCTTCCTCTGAATTTAATCAATTTGGAGTTTCCAATTAATTAAAAATAAAGTCATAGTTTGCCATTTTTGCAGCCACGAATGATATTAAATACACGTACTTACCCTCATTCTAGTCCTAACGTTCTGGTCCGAGAACAAGAGTACACCCCTTGATGACCCAGTGCAGATTAGTGTTAAAGTGGAATAATAAAATCATTTTAAAAACATTTGCACCCACTGAGATCAAGCATGAAGGACTTTACTGCGGTGAGCAGGTCATACTGTAAGTTGCCTGCTGAGAGCCTGTTCTGCTGAGGTCTCAGCTGAAGAAACCCTGCAGTAGTAGAGGCTCTTTAATGACCTGCTGTAAGGGCCCCTCACCGTAACCCATTAGCAGCTGCAGGAAATGTGTGTTTAGTAGCTTTACACCTTTTTTTAAGGCTGGTACCTGTAGAAATGCTTTTCTTTGGCTAATTATTACATCTCAAGTTGTTTAAGCTTTTTGTTGGTGGTTTTTGGGACATTTTCGAGCTAAAAGGGTCAACTGTTAGTTTAAGTAGGCACAACTTTTCTTCTTAAGAACAAGACTAAAGGTCTATACTATTAGAGGCTAGGCCAGATTGGTGCATGGATCTACATTAATGTTCATAATGACAATGTTTACCTGTTGATCTTCAGCAGGAATGCCTAATGAGTTCAGTATCCAAGTGTGTTAGCATGTTGACACTTGCTAATTAGCACTAAAGAAAAAGTAAAGTACTCTTGACTACGTCTATCTAGCATGATTTTCTTGTCTTGCTCTGAAAAAGTGGTTTAGTCTTGCTTTCATTATTGCCTGTAACCTCTCTTAGCGGAAATGTCTTTGGAGGAACCATAACTCTTCAACAAGATGAGTTTTTCCGGAACTTCAGTTTACAGCCTCCACTAGAGAGATGCAAGGTGACTTCTAGAGAGGTTATTACATTAAGTAAGCTCTCTCAGGAAGGAAATATGCTGTGCCTGTATGCACATCAAACCTTCCACTTCATTTTATTCCCACACCCTGTAAAAAGACAATAAAGACAACATGTACCAACAGAATCTGAAAATCTATGGACTGATTAAACTAGACATGAGAAGGCAGACATGGTCATCTAATTCAGTGGAGTAAGTCTTGAGAATAAAGTGTGACTAACGCAGAGAAGTAAAGAGAGAAAGATAGACTGAGCGAAGGGAGTGATGAAATGCAGCAGCAACAGTGATGGTCAGAGTAACCCAATAGCCCATATATTTACAGACCCACTTTGAAATTCCAGGCCTAGTGAGTCACTTTGCTGTTTTTAGTGCTGTAGTGAGGGGGCACAGAATTTAGAGCTGTCGGTCAGTGTGTCAGGCTGTCAGACTATTTCTGCTGCCGCTGAGGTCAAGGGCACACTCACCTCTTTAATGTTTAAAGAGGAGCAGAAACAACATGGGGTCTTTGCGAGCACAAGTCCTAAATAACAGCTGGAGACATTTTCTGTCAGAGTAATTGAGACATGCCTGTAGGTGAGGGACTGGTTACAAACACTCAGACTAAAAGAACGAGCTTGGATTTAGTTTTCTGGACCGAATACTGTCGACATGTTTTTATATAACATGCTAGCAGTGTGCAACATTGGTCAAACCATCCATACCTGTTCTTTTCTGCGTAAGGCTGCACAGTGGTAGCATCAAGTTATTCCACTGCCCCTATTTCCGTGGTTAACACATTGTAAAGCAGACAACCAGCAGTTTTCTTCACATTGTGCCTCAGTCCAGTAAAAACAATGCAACTACAATGTTTGCAGTTTTGAATTTTCCAACCAATCTCAGGGACAAATTCTCTTTAACACACCTGGTTAGGGTTAGCATCCTCAGACGAGGGCATGCTAGTTTCTGTACCTTGAATACATTATCAGGTGTGTGCTGCAGGTGTCACATTGGACACATCACAAGACTGCCATACGTCAGTCTGCATCTGGTGTATGTTTCTCTCAGGACTCTACAGAAGCACGCAGTTGAGTTCATTTACAACTCACTGGGACACTTAAGCTCCTCCTGCTGAGTGAATATCAAGTGTCAAACTAAATCATAACAAATGAAGCAGTTTGCAGCTTAACTGTTATTTTAACCCCGGCCTTGTGAGACAGTTTTAATTTATCGAACATTTTGGCTAGCAGTCATTAGGAATGGAGCACTGCTGCAGTCATGTAATATAAGCCATGTACTGTATACCCTGATGGTCAGGAGGCGAATCCCTCTCCGGAGTTTTTATCCTCCCACAATCCCCTTTGATACCCTAATGATTGCCTACAGTGCCATAGTGAAAGCTTGAGATGGAGAAACTGTGCACCCTGTCATGATACCAACGTGGTAAATTCCATTGCTGTGAAGTAAAGTTGTATGTCTTGGAAATAGGTTTCAACCAGTTTTTTGAGGATATTTGGTGCTGTGAAGAAATGGAAAGCTACTTACAGAAGGTTGAGTGGTGCTGTGGAGCTTAATTTATTTTCCAGGTCTAAAGATTAGAAATACAACAGGGAGATGCCTCTTCTGCTGAACCAGTGATTCAATTAGGTGCTTAATAAGGCCTTGAATTGAGTATTGTTTATCCTTCTTACCTTCTGCTGAGAGCCCTTGTACATTCACTCCTCTGGCGTCCAGAAAACTGAGGCAGGCGTCCACATTCTCGATCTGTTGAGAAGACGGCAGACAGTCAGCACAAAGGACAGACACAACAAGAATGTGACGATGCTTAGCATTCAAGGGGCCTAAATGTCTTGGGCCAGAGGGCTAAGAGGATGGGGGACGATCAGCGTTATTAACCATAAAGCACGTCATTGTGTGGTTATACCCGACCCCCGCTCGACCCTGGCACCCGGCTGCATGACTTAGTGGCCACAGTGTATTGCCACCTACACACCCCCGGGCGCAGCCTGCAACTTAGCATGTCACACACATGGCTATATACATCCATACTGACAGTAAAGGGTACATTCTGTACAGTAGCAAAAGGCAAATATACAGAAAATTGGCAGCCACGCAAAAACAAACAAACAACAATGTACACACATTTGCACAAAAACACTGGGTGTGTTGTCAAAAGAGATCCACTTGAGGCCTTTTACAGCATAATCAACATTTAACATCTCTGCTAACTAGTATCATTTTGGCGGAGGCCCGCTACTGTTGCAGTTATCAGGGGGATTTTTGTATTCCTTGACAGCGGTGAATGGGTGGCTCCATTAGCATGCTGGCCAGTTGCCAACGCCCCTCAGGAGGTCTGTGATGATGAAGTCAAAGGTCGGAGCGCGCAGCTTCAGCGCAGTGTGCCAGGGCAACAAAAAGGGCAGGCCAGGCAACGCAGCCAGAAGTCCAGCAGGCAATGATGATTCATGAGCTGTGACTCCTCTCAGTTCTCTCAGTTCTCTGAATATCTTTCTTTCTCTCTCGCTCTTTTTAACGCTCTCTCACTCAGTGTCCCTGTAGCTCTTTATTAGAGAGAAGGAGAGCTGGTGGAAGCAGAATAATGAGTCATATCTACACACAGGCCATTTGAATACTTGCTGATTCTTCTGTTGCTCATAATGAGCTGAACTATATTGTCCTCAGTGGCTTAATAATGTGCATTTCTGTGACATATGATTCAACTGAAAGAATTAGCTGTTTCTTAATACACAGAAAGCTTGAGACCATGGACAATTTTACAACTAGTGTTAATTTTTAGTTGTAGCGAGTTTCCCATAAACATTCAGATTTTTTTCATGTTTGCATGATTTAAGAATAGAAATCTGCTTGCTCCAGTGTTTTTCTGCCACATGAAGATTCCTGTATTTGATCTGAAGAGAACCTGACGCAGCTATTTCAGCTGCAAATTGCTGGAGGTTGAAGAGAAGTCACAGCTAAATGCCTAACTATTTTAATACCATGACAAATAAGTTGAGATGGTTTTCTCCCATTTCACTTGATAGATGTTGGAGACATTTAGTGCATATCCCGTGTTCACCTTAGGTACTGAAGTACAATAATGATACAAGGAGGAATGTTATTCTGTTTTTTGAATGTGACATCTTTTAATTTTGGTCTAATCTGTAATAAAATATCCCTGTGCAGATATTTTGACTTTTTTTTCACTTCTTCCTTCTTATACAGAGAGTGACTTTTCTTTTTGTGTGTAACTTTAAACATATATATCTAACGGAACAATCAGCAACTTTTAGACAGAGTATTTAAGCTGTTAGTTCACTTTCAGCAGAGGAAATAGTTTTAATGAAAACTGTTCCTATGATTAACCAAAGTGGAGTCAGCCAACACACGAGGAACGGATTACATGTGAATGTAGAATATGTACAAATTTAGCTAATCTCTGACCTCATCACTCATGAGGAAGCATGAGAAGCACAGCCAGTAGTGGTGAGCAAAGATACTACCTTCCCCTCTGTTGGGAAGGTGGACTACAGGTGAATGCTGTAGGATGAAGGTGGAGCTTTTGACACGTACTACCTGCATGTCCAAACATTCTTAAGAAAAGCAGCAGCAGTTGTGAAAAGGACAGCATTGTTTATTTCAACCAGTGCCCAAAAACATCTGCTTACATTTAAATGACAAAGCAAAATTACGTTAATTGCTTTGTATTGCGTATGTTTGTGATTGTAACTATGACGATAAAGGTCTCTTATCCCTAATTCAGTACTCATTTGAACCCAAACCATGATCTCTCCCTGAACTTCATCAAGTGGCTTGTACGCCTTAACCAAACCAAACCAAACTTGAGCTTTGTCACATCATAAAACTGCTTGGCTTCTTTTTGTCACAGTTTTGAGGGTTACACTTTAATGTGGTGTCAAATGAGAAAAAGCCTCTATTTGTCCTTTAAAAGGGCACTGACAAAATTTTGTCTCTCAGGGTTGTAGGATGTGTTGAATCCTGGACAGCATAGCTCTCAGGTTAGCTGTGAGGCAGCAGCCATGACAGATTTGAATTGGCTGTTCACAAGCACTGCTTCTTTGATAGGTACACTGAGACATACTTCTGTTTGTTTTTAAAAAGAATTTAACTTGCTTTCACAACCAGTTTAAAGGGGAACATCACTCACAACACATCCTCTTTCTCAGCACCAGCAGTTGTTGAAGAACTGCTGTCATTTTTCCTCCGGAGGTTGATACGTTTACAGCGGTTGTATGAACGAAGAACACTATGGGACAAGAAGTCACACACTCAGTTTCTGCATCTGCCTGACTCAACTCATAACCCCTCCACCTCCATATACCACACACATTCCCACAGCAGGCACCCAACGCCCTCACATGTGGCCGTCCACATTCTCTTCAAACATGCCGCACGCACAGACTTGACACATGTGTGCCTGGTGCTAGCTTGTTTGATTATCCCACACAAACTCTCAGAAGTTTGTATGCGGAGCGACATGTGCTGCGCAGCGCTTTGCGAGTGCTCATTACTTCGGTCTTAATGAGACTGACCACAAGGACGACGTGGGATGAAGCGGTTCTCCAAAACAAACGGCCTATGGGCGATATTTACATGATGACAGACATTTTTTTCTACCATTGGACGACTCAGTTAGGCTCATTCAGATTCAAATATTTACAACAAAGACCTTGGAAGGCCTCGTTGGAGCATTTTGCATCTGTGCCACAGGCAGCGTGTGTGTTTTCATGTGTCTGTTTGAAGGCTGGTTTAATGGCTGATAAAGACAAAAATGAGTGAACCCATAAACACACAGTAAATGTCCTCAGTTGGATAGATCTCTTGTCTTTGAATGTTTTTAAAGGACAAGCATCATGATGAAACCTGTGGCTTCTTCCTCTAAGCCTTCAAGCGACCGCTGTTTGTTTTTAGTCGGCCTTAACTCTAAAATGACGTAAACAAGTGGAATAATGATTGAAGGCGTTGATGACGGCTGGGCATTAATGTTCCGCAGGGTTCTGGCGATGTTTAACTGCTAGTTTGGCGGGCGGTTTGGCTTTGTGGCATCCTGTAACAGCTTCTCAAGAAACCGACATCATTTATTTTTCCGACGCAGACTGGCATCAGACGGATCCCCATAAGCCATTAAAAGCAATTTGGAAAAGCACATTTTGATGAGGCACGCTTCACCCAATCAAGGAGTATTAAGCAAGAAAAAAGAAACGAGTGTGCGTTTTCAGGAGTGACAGGAGCGGACATGTGCAACAAGCACTGCGGGAAGAAAACTTGCCACTAAGCCTGAAATAATAACGAGGGCGAGCTGTTAAGTTTCTGTGATAATCAGTTTCAATTAAGCAATGTTTCATTTACAGAGCCACAGTACAAATCAAAATATCACGTTCCAACTGAGACAGGCAGCAGAGCAGAGAGAAGCCTGCACAATGGCTGGGTGACAAGAGGCCTGCTGAGCACAGAACCACTCTCCCTGTTTCAACCTGCCCATCACAGTCTCCACCAAACACCGCTGACAAGTTAGTATAAGAGGTATTTAGCTGAAAGAGGGCAAGATCAGGGGGATATAGTGTGAGACTTGTTTTCTTTGGCCTTTTCTGACACTGGATTGGTCAATCATCAGACCAACAACACCTCAAGCTTCAGGAACACCATGTAAGGGATGAGAAAGTGCTGTTTCCGAGGTCAAGAATAAGATTTAGAGTTTCAGTCTTTCAACCAGCAAGA
>JAUZTA010000018.1:2767840-2780278 GCA_034780835.1 Ctenochaetus striatus | reverse complement strand
CTCGAGCGATGAAGATTCAAAGTGCAGCAAATAAAAATGTGTGAAAGTCTTTGCTTTTTACTACATTTTACTGTTTGTGGATTTTTTTAGTTTATGGATGCACACAGTGGCCTGCTGCCTCACAGATCTCCAAAGAAGAAATGGTGAATAGTGTGCAATCCAACTCAGTGGAGTAAAAGTGAAAGAAAAGTAAACAGCAGCAAAGAAAAGAAGAAGCTTTGAGCACACTGAACAAGTTCTTTGTCAAAGAAAATAACAGATTTTCTTAATTACAAATTAACAGTTGAACTTTTGCACTACATAACAAACCCTTACTCATCCTTAGGGATTCTTTTGCTGCAGCTCCTTGTTCTGGTTCTCTGGTACTGAATGTTAGCAGAGTTAGGTGTGACTTTACTGTCAGTTCACTGCTTTCATGACTCCTTCTCATTTGCACCTTCATCGCTCGAGGGTAAAGATTTTAGCATTAACCATCGCTACAGTGGCTGCAGTCGGGAATCAATCGGCAAAAGTTCTGTAATTTTCCTTAAAAAAAACTTTAAGACTTTTTAAATTGTGACCTGGTGAAGTTTTGAAACAATAAAAACCAAAGAGAACACAAAGAGAACAGAATCACTAAGACCTGTGACTTCACTTGACCTTTTTAATTAACTTCAGAGTTTACTTTTCCTTTTCTTGACTGACTTGAGATTTAACTTGGATTTGCCCAAACAGACTTCAAGCGATCACTGCAATCAATAGAAACAAAGTACACACAGTGGCTGTAATGCTAAAACAAAATTAAAAATGAATAAAACGACAATCTAGATTTCACAAATGCCCACCGAAGTGAAGTGAAAGTCTGAGGAGAACTGATATGGAAGACAGATGGAGAGATGAGAGTGGAGCAGACAGAAGTAGAGATAAGAGGAGGAAGCGATCTCTTATCAACCCTCTGTACTTCATGGCCAGAGAAGAGGAGGGATGGTGACGGCAGGTGTTAAGTATCTACTGAAGTGCTGTTACCTGCACTGAATAACAAGCAGGTGATCTGGCCACATCAGCAGCAAACCGGAAAAAGAATAATGCAGAGACGACCAGTAAGTGACGCGTCTGAAGTAATAAGCCGTCCCTTAAAGTAGCCCTGGTTTAGCAGATGAAGTGTGCTTTCCAGAGGTGCTTCAGGAGCAGAAAAATCATTATCTCAAGTTCATTATTCAGTCAAGTGAGAACAATCAAGCCGGTGCAACAGACGTGATTTTGTCTACTTTGAAGCTCACTTGTTCTAACCGGTTGTTTTGATCCTATAAGCTTTCAAATGAATACAGTAATGCAAAGCCAGCAGTACATTAGTTTGAACTTGCCATGTTGAAACATAATCTCTTGACGACGGCCCGCCCGGCAGGCTCTGCTCCCCTTTGATTGGAGGAATGACCTTTTTCACTGAAAGACTCCAAAGAAAAGGCACCGAATTCTGCTTTCAGCTAAAACACTCTTTGTGAGAAACACCACAGTGACTAGTTTCCTGGATCAGGAGCTCCTTGATGGGCCCAGAATGAAATAACCTGCAGGATTGGGATCAGCGTCTCAGTGCCTCTCAGAGGCACATTTTAAATCAGTCTGTAAAAATACAATGACTTTCAGTGGTCTGCAGTTTTCACAAATGGTTTCTAAATCGATTTCTTAATTTTATTTTTCATTTTGTATGTAAAACTACTAGTCTAGATATTTTTTTATGAAAAAAGGTTGAACCAACTGTAACACCATCTGCATGTCTGACTGTGTCACTGATAGGTCCAACTTTTAGTTGTGAGGCTCAGGGGGCATTTACCAACAATTACAAATGGATAACTACCCAACAGACCTCGAAATTCATTGTATGTGAGTTGGTTTATAATAATCTGACTAAAGGGGAAATGTGTCTTGCATTGAGTGTGACAAATCAGAGAATCAACAGGAATAATATGGGCCTAAGGGCCCTGGGAATAAACAGGGATAACACCACATGGTTTCTGACAGGCTCTCCACAGAACCCAAAGCCATTCAGTCCCAGTTATACAAACACAATAGGGAGAAAGGATAGAAGCAGCTGTGTGAAGACTGTAACAGAACCTGCAAGAGATTTTCAAAATGAGCTCTCTTTGTCATGTGTGCAAAGCCGGCCAATCGTGAAGTAGGTGTGATTTTTGGATTGCTGGCTTCGAAAAGCTGCAAAAATCGTTGAACGAAGATCCCCAAACACAACTTTTTCAACTGCAGGCTTTCTGACTTGTCATAGAGGGAACATCACAGGTGAAACCTGAGATCTTGTTAACCATGGCTTAGTCCCACTAGTGTTCCAGTAAGCCGTGACAGTGAGCCAGCTGGGCACAATGCATTCTTTATTCAAGTTTTTAATTATACCTTTTCCTGCTATGACATGCCAAAATGTCTGCTGTGAAAAACGGTCTATTCTGATGTCCAAAAAGGTGCTGAGGGAAAGTGACGACAACGAGGGGCTCTGACCAAGCTGACTTCTGTGACGAGTTGGAAGTGAGAAGAGGTTGTAATGGTTCTCATGTGGGGCGAGACAAAATACAATAAGGTAGTCATGTGAAGTCTGCTTGGTGGGCTTAATCCACCTGTGTTGATGAGGTAGGCAGGAGATGGGTGGCAAAGGCTCGAGTCAAAGATCACTGCCTGAGGAGTACTTCAAAGTATTCCAAGAAAATTCAGCTATTCATTTGCCGCACTGTTTGACTGACATGTGATCTCTGAGGTATGAAGTGTAACCAACCACAACAAGCAAACAGCAACAAATCTCTGAGCACCAGAGACAGAGAAGAAAGAAAATGAAAGTTGTGAGGATAATCACCTTGAAGGGAAAATCTGTAAAAATGATAGAGGGCAGCGGATCAGCAGTCACCGCTCTCTTTGGCTGTAGCTGCTGGCTGCATATAATTCATTAGCAGGCTTAGCAGTACGGCTAGCGGCTCTGTTACCCTAAATGAGTCCGCCTGAGCTGCGAGCTCAGAGCATCGGGGGAGTGTTGCTGTTTAAACCTCAGGCAATAAGACCAGACTCAGCAGCAGTGATTTACAGGGACTCTGACCAAGAGTCCGACTCGGGGGACTCAGACGAAACAGCGAGAGGGGACAGGAGAGGCACGGAGAGAGAGGAAGGTCATGCATCATCAGCAGCAGGGATTTTCACATTGAACTTGGTGACTCAGTTTGAGCAGAACAGAGATGGTGACTGTTGAAGCAGTGGAAAGACAAACTGAGATGATTTTATGGTTTTATTTTCTTTTGTTTCCGTCTAGTTTGAGTGTGTTTAAGGATAATTTAAACAAGACATTAAACATGAGGCAAAACCCGGCGGGGCTAGCTGGTTAGCATGCTAACTTTAGGAGACATTTCCGCAGCTAAATAAATTGACATCTTTGACTTGACGCTAAAACCGTTCTTGACATTGTGTTGTTAATGTGAGTTTATCTTTTGAACCTGTCGACATAAATCTGCCCACAGATTACACACTAACCCCTTAAATGAACAGTATCAAAACCTAAAAATTGAGGCAAATAAAACAATTGTTGCACTTTGATGCCACACGGTAGGAACTTAGCAGATTGAGACACAAAATGTTCTTCAGACAGTGCAGCTTTCTATCCATACTGTTGGAAAATGCTACAAAACCCTTTTTGATCTTGTATAGTTACAAGAGCTGCTCCGCCTCGTCTTCTCTACATCCATGACTCTTAGTATTCTGCCTCTCTCCTCCCTTATCTCATCCATCTTCTACTTCCTCTTCTGCCTCCACCTCTGCTCTCATCTCTCTTCCATTTCCACCTTCCACCTCATATTTTCTCCCACATCCATCTTTCCCTACCATCACGTCTCCCTGTGTCTCACAGAGCCATGCGTGTACCCTGGTGGGACGCAGAGGAGAGGAAGGGAGGGGAAAAAAAGTCTGGTCTCGCCTACATTACGAGACGGAGGGAGATGATGAGAGAATCAGGTGCTTTGTCTGGATGACATAATGTGACTGAATAAGCGAAGGTTCACAGTCAGGTTACGGCCTCAAAACTCTGCAATTTACACTATTTTCTCTCTCTGCTTCTTTTTCTCTGCGTCACTGTCTTATTTCCCTCTGATCACACTCCGTCAGACCTCCGTCCTCCACATAATAATCACCCTCTCTTCTCCCTCTTACCATCCCCTCTCACTCCTTTGCGTGACCCCATTCAGACTAATGCGAATGAGGAAAAATTTTTTGATAGGGAGGTTTGGTTTCGACAGCTCGGAGAGTAAGAACTCAACGAGAGGCAACAGGGGAGATTCCAGGGTGTGTTTCTGATTTACCTCCTCAATATAATGTGGTCGCCCCAGAGGCCGGGCAGGCAATGCTTCTGGGAACAGATAGCAATTCATTTCATTCACGGATGGATTCTCAATCCAGACCCTGAGCTCCCCCTTCGCTGCAGCTGTACATTTGACGTATAAATATACAGTATAACTTATGCCATTTCTTGGAGGCTATAATCCAAAGTGCTTTTCAGTATGGAAGGTGGGGATCCAGCGGGAATCAAAGCCCCAACCCTGTAAATCAGCAAGCAGTTTGAATTTCTCAAATGAAAACCACCTTTCCCATAAACCCCTGGCCTTGCTCAGTTTGTTTTAAGGAGCAAGAAGAAATTTAAGACACGATGAGAAGCTATAAGCAGAAAAATACATTCTGATCAGGACAGCTAATGTGTGATTGTAGCTACAAAAGTGCTATAAAAGCAGAACATTTAAGTGTAAAGCGCAGATGAGAAGTTGCTTTAGGATGACAATCCACATGGATAAGCTTCTTTGTGTTTTGCTAACTGTCTGCTTACTTGTCCTTCTAAAGCTTTTTGTTCATTTATGCTGCAGATAAATCAGCAGCTTTAACCACAACGGACAGCAGCTCGGTGGCTTTTGCCATTTAAAAGCATATCATCCTGCTGTGTTCCGTGTCATGATCTAGTATTAGAAAAACAGAATATGAGAAAAGTGTCTCTCTGTCTGCTGAGGCACCTCACTGCTTTCAGTCACCGCAATGTGAGCAGCAGCTCGGTGGATCTGTGGCCTCTCACATGTGGTTAAAAATGAGACTACATGTGTAAGGGTGTGACTGAGTTCCCGCTCCTGCGGTGTCTGGCTTCACAGCAGTTCACCCTGACAGCCGTGGTGTGTGTGTGCGTGTGTGTGTGTGTGTGTGCCGGTCACTTGTGATCTAAAGTGAGTGGCCTTATGTGCTACAGTAGCAAGTATCTTAGTATGTTAACTCAAAACCTGTAAATGCAAAATCACTTTGAATTCCTAACCTGCAATAATGAGGGGTCACTCTATACTTTATTCCTAATTTGTATGTGTTTTTTTTTATTAAATAATATGAAACAACAAAAAATCAAACATCCACCATGATATTTTTTACAATGTCCATTTATTTAACTTTTTTTCCCACTTTTTTGCACTCTTCAAGCCTAATTACTATATTTATTTAAGGAACTGAATGTTTCTTTTACGAGATCTTTTTCGTCCCTGTCCTTCTCCTCGCCATGCCTTTTCCATGCCATCCATCATCCGTCCAGGCCACCACACCCTTCAGACTGAAATATTCTTGGCATTGCAAAAAAAAAATGAAAAAAATAAAAAAATAAATCATTCATCAGGGCAGAAAATTGAACAGACTTTGAAGAGGACATGAACGAAGGAAAAATCTGCTTTTGTGAAACCGTGATGATTTTTTTTTTTTTTTTTTGCGAATAAAGTGGGCAACCCCCTAATTATCACTAAAACCCAGAATGTTCCACATGGCTTTGAGGCTGTGTGACGTCAAGTCGTCTCTCTTCAAAAATGAGACCAAGTCATCAAAAAACAGTGAGTCACTTTCACCAATAAAAACTGCTATCCCAGGGAAGGCTTTGTAAACGATACGCTCCGCTCAAATGGAGGGTTTTGAGTGTGTGGGCCCCTGAAACCTTAGACCCCAAGCCACTTGGTTTGTGTGGTGCGTGTCAGTAATTCATCCCCCCAACAGGGAAAAAGTTATATTTTGCAACCGCAGGGGAATTACCCCCATCACCATGAACCTCATCTTACTATCATAATATCAGAGGTGACAGAAGTACTCAGATCATTAAACTGAGGGAAAGTACCAAAACTCCTCTGAAAACAAGTAGTTCAACTTATTTACCTTAAAGCTGTGAAAAATATATTGTTTTTTGTCTGAAATGTGGAGTAGAACTTCAAAGAAGCAAACAAAAAAGGACAGATATGTCAAGATTGTATTCAATCCTGTACTTTCAGTCCACCACTGCTTATTGTACTAAGATCTTCGAACTAAGAAGCAGTGAGGGAGGGGGGCAGAAACAGAGAGGTGAAAAGAGAATAAAATTGAATTATATCAAATGAAGCCATTTTCCTTCAAAGGCATTACTCGGATCAGTCTGTTCAGACGAAAAGGGAACACAGCCAGCTGATGCATGAAATGTCCTTCTCTCCTGTTGTTATTTTCAGCAGGGTTAGTGTCTCTGGCTGAAGCAGCATTGCATCCACTCTGCTCTCTCTGGTGTCCAGTGCCTCTGCAGGAGGCCACATCCGGCAAGGATGGTTTGAACCTGAAATGCACTTTGTCTGTCAGTCTGTCTATAGTGAGAGATGACACTTTTTACAGTTACTGTAACTGCAAAAATTGGTAATATTTCCAATGATTCTGCTATTTTCTGTACATCTTCAACTATTATTACCCCACTTTACTTTCTATAGAGAAGAATAGCCCACTTGATAGTTAAGATACTGCAGAATGTCTTTTAATGTGATACCTGGAGGCTGGTCACCAAAAAAAAAATGTTAGCGTTGTGTGTTTTTCCAAACTGAAGTTTTATTATACATTTCATACATATCACACTTCAGCAATTAAAGTGTGCTGTTCAGATTAAATGTATATGAGTTGACTCTCTCATTTGGATGAGGAGGGCATGGTGGCTGTGAAAGCTTGGTAAGACGGCTGCCAAGCTGTAAAGACAGGCCTTAAGTTCAACCAACCAAAGTAGGGATTCATTTTCTGGGCATGTTCACGGCGATAAAACTCAGTATTTTTAACTAGACTTTGGGACATTTTCCAGCCATGTTTGTGGCAACAAAACCAAGTATTTTAAGCAAAAACATAATCTTTTCCTTACTCTAAGTGTTTTTTGAGCCTTAACACAGGGCTCCCATGAAATAAAATTGAAAAATTGTAGTTGAGAAATGCAAAGTTTTAAACGTATCCACTGTTTGCAGAAGCCCACAATGTCGACTTTCTGTTCGAAGGTTCGGTTTGCTTCTTTACACTACAAAAGTTCCCTACTAAGTGTTTTCACACCTGCATGTCCATTTTCATTTAATGGAAAAGTAACTAAAACCTGTTATTTATAAAACACAACCAAGACCATTTGTACATTATATTTGCACTGTACTTACATATGGGTCACAGCATCATTGCACGTGAGCTTCCATTCGTGTCAACGTCAATCTGCAGTGCATCAGGTACATCACACCCATATGAGAATCCCCTTCAACATGTCTCGTCATCCATAATCCGAAGTGAGGGCAAACATGTCCGCTGACATTGTGAGACATTTCTCAGCATGCCTCTTAATGCTAACACTACCAAGAATGTGTGTCGCCTCCAGCTCCTACAATACCTAACTAGTTGTGGACACAGTTCCCACAGACAGACTGACCTCAGACTGGTCAGGTAAACACAGTCTGACCTTCAGTAAACAAAACCAGCTATTTTGTGAACACAGCGCTTGTCAGTAACATCTTTATCTCAAGAAGCTGTCCAGCCGAAAACAAACGAACACTGCTGTTCTAATATTTGGAGTGCGAATGCATGAGTAAACTTCTTAAATTGCACCTCTAGCTGTAGGATTTAATCAGTATGAGCTGTCGACCACAGCTATATCCACTGTTGCTAATGATTTTAAACTGGAACTACGTGGTTGTGGTTTCATTTTTACTCAAGTATATAAAACCGTTTTTTGTTGCACAATCGCACACCATCCCTACAAGAAAATCAGCTTTCAGTTTTTGGCTCCAGCTCACCAACCATAGTTTCAGCACAGTCAAGCTGTCAGTCAGAGGTCAGTGCAAAAGGGTTTCTGAAAGCTTCCCTGAGCTGTGTTAGCATGTAGCCCTCAGGGGTCGACCTTCGCCCCTGACCATTTGTCAAACAAAAATGGTAGTAATGCATTTCTGGGACTGAAAAAGGTACCTAACCTTACGCTGAGCCCTGGAGGAATGTGGCAGCTAGCACGTTGGAGGGTTGTGCAACAGTGAAGTACATCAAAGGCTGATATGGTCAATTACTTCTGCAAAGCTCTAAAGACTGAGGGAGAAATGAGAGGGCTTGCTTGTGCAACTGGGGGTTGGTGGCATTTATAGAGGCTAACGTGAGAAGTGACTTTCAGGTTGTCCCAGTGCTAGCTTCAGTCACAAGAACTGAATTCTGCAATACAGGCTGTTTCATGATTCCATTAATTACAAATAATGAGGAATTTGGGAGACGGACAGAGAAAACTAGATGATTTTTCTACAAAGAATTGACTTATTCCAAGCCTATTAATTCACATTTATTTTGTCTTCTGTGTTCCTACTGTGTTTGACGCTAGCTTGAAGGGCAATTTACTTCAAGTCGCACAAAATGACCATAATATATCTGCAGGGAGCCAAAGGGACTGTTGATCGATACCAATGACTCAGTGATTCTGAAGGAAAGAAAGAAAGAGGAAAGAAGAGAGTGTTTAATTCCTTACGGCTAGTCAGTTCAACTCGATATTTAATCCAAAAGCCAGTCACCGAGAGTTCATACCGTTCCTTGGCATCCCCCTTATTTTGATCTGATTGATTTGTTCCAAGGCATTTAAGGTAACATGGAGTGGGAGGTTCAGGAGGAGGGAAAGAAAAGGGCATTTATACAGAAAAGACAAACGGGGATTTGATTCAGGGTCCTACTGGCTCTTAAGAGGGTATTGTGTGTTGTTCCGCAACACTGGTAAAAGTAAAAGGTGTTTTTGTAGCAGAAAATGATGGAAATTAGATTTAATATCTGTTTATACATATCCAGGGTAAAACAAAGCCTTTTAACTACCGGTGATGTAAGTCGATGGCAAACATTTTGTATTTAAAAGTGCTTCTTGAGCCTTTTTCAGGGTTTGTCATTTAGATCAAACCACCAGCTGGCCTGTGTGTGCACGGACACTAAGACGAAGCCTCTTTGGGAAAAGCCAAGCTCGTGCCTGCATATGAGTGACGGGAGCCAGCAAACAAGCCTCCGTGACCGCTGGTAAACACAATTAGCATGCCATAAAAGATGAATGGCATGTCTGTGTAATTGTCAAAGGGAATTATGTGCTAAGAACAAGCTGGAGAAATCTCATCTTTGCTGAGGCAATGCTGTCAAACAAATTACGTGCTACAATGTTCGTCCCGTTTTCTTTCCCTTTCTTGCATATTGAACAAAGCAGAGGCAAGGGTAAGCATGTTTGTTACACATCATTAACCAGTGTATCATGTTCCATCGCCACTAATGCTGGGAGACTAATCTCCTTTCCTCCAATGTCACTGATAAGCACCCTGTATCTCTTATCTGACTCCTAAACGGAATCAAACATATGCCTCCGATCCTCTCTCATTAGGATATCAAAGTCCTACTAAAGGTCGTTTATCTCGTCCCAACCAGACCAAGCTAATTGAATCCAGAACGAGATAGCAATCTAGTAAGTGTGTCAGTGGATTAGTAGGGCCTGTCACCACGGTAACCCCGGAGGAGGAGGAGGGATGAAGTTGCTTCCTTGGGTTTCTTCCCTTCAAATGACTCTGCAGAACATCCTTGCTCAATATCCGCCTGATAACCCTTCCTTCCTGAGGCGAGGGACTGTGCGCCGCAATTCCTTATCTCTCTCAATCTGTGTCAAGCAGGAAATGAGACCAGATGTAAAACATGACAGTTCACTGACTAGAGACCTCCTTGTTGCCAGGCCCTCTGTCAGTTCATATATCTGATGAAAACAAGAAAGTTTTAATTTGAAAATAAAGACAACTCTTAGGTTTATCTGTTCCTTTGTGAAGGCTTCATATCCTCTTCTTATTCTTTTCTGTCTACTTCCTTGATTTGACAATCTCAGCTCCCTCTCCCTTTGTTTGTGTGTCTTACATTCTTGTTTTCCTTCCTTTTATTTGCTCCTCCGTTCGGGATCAGGAGATTTGAAAGCAAAGCATCAGCCTCTCTGCAGCGGTCGCTGGCAGCCTCGGTTTGCCAGAGACCTTGAAATGTGGGGAGAGTAACTTCATGTGGCCTGCTGTGATCCGGTACTTGAGAAATCGGGCTGTTGCGGGAAGACAAAATACAACCACTCTCATACACTTCTGATCCAATTGCAGAGCGGGAGCCTTGCAGGGTGTTGGCCTCAACTGACCACTTTATCAACGTACAGTTAGAGAGATTGTCAACATGTAAAAAATTTCCCTCATCCAGCGTGTGAAAGATTATTTTTCCTTTGGCTTTTGGTTTTTAGGTTTTCTCTTGATGTTGCTATTTTACTCTTTAATTAACTTCTTCCTCAAACTGACATGCTGGATGGGATGTTTCACATATTAATAACATATACTTCACATGTCTATCTGGGAAAAAGCCCACAGACAGTGTTTGAAAGGGGCAGGTTGTTTGAAAAAAAAAAAGTTAATGGTGGTTGGATGAACATTCTGTCTGTCACATTTATTACTCCTGCCAAAACCAGTAGGGGAAAGATTAAAGAATGCCTTCAGTGTCGTTCTTCGCTCTTCTTTTTGATAAAACTGACTCTTTTGCAGCATCCATCCTAACATCTTTGGTGGCGGCCATCACCTACTAGCTTGTGGTCGCTTCTCGTTTTCATCAAAATTATGCATGCCCGTAGCTACCACCTCTCTCCACGAAGGATGCTGATATGCCTGGTCATATTCTAACCGGACACAAACAATTCCGAGTGGAGCTTGTCCAGATGGACCTACAAGATTTCAGGCTTGAAATCTCAGTGGTACAGTAGCCTTGCAAGGTCACTTCTTCCTTGTGTTTATAAAATATAAGGAAGATATCAGAAATATATCAGAAATGTATAAGGTATAATTGTACATTTGTGCTCCACAATTTTTTTAATGGGAGATGCCGACAGACACTGAGGACTTAGACAGTTTTTACGAATGTGCACAAATTGGCTCACTGTTGTGTTGTAGCAAAGTGGTACCAAACAGCACAGAAGAGGCAAAAATAAACATTTTAAATAAATATAAAGTCTTTTTTTAAGGGCTTTTTTTAAAAACTTGCTTTCACAATTCATGACAGGTTTAATCTGGAGTTCTGACTGTTCAGGCAAATCCACGAATCACAAATAAAACCCCTGCAAATCATTAAGGCTGTGATCACTGCCAGTCCTCTCTCTTCCAAGCGTTTCCTTTCTCATGAACTCCGACAGTGTCAACTCCCGCTTCTCCCCGGGGACATCTTCTTCTTCTTCTTCCTCCTGCTTTCTCTTGTGAAAAATGGGATTTTGCATGTTCGGAGAACAGTTGCAACACAGGAACTCCTGCTGGCCGAGGCAATCCCTGCTGGATTCCATCTCAGTGCTGGTGAGAGCTCGATGCTTAGAAATGCATCTTGGGAATGTGCTTAATGGCTGAATTTGGGGGCCCAGAGGGAGGGGGGTGAGGCGGTGGTGCAAGATGAGGAGGATCAGTTTAAAGCTGATTTGTAGTCTTTAGGCTACAGAGAGGTTTTGATGCAACACAGTGAAAGCATGTTTCATAGATACCCAATTAGTGCTTCCTTCTTTTAAACATGCTGAAGAGAGCTAAATGAAAAAAAAAAGAAGCAAACTGTTGTATTGCATATTCAGCCAAAACAAGTGTGCAGCAAGTGCCTTCAGTTTTTCATCTTTAAATACATTCCACCCTCAGCTGCCACGTTGAGCCGCCAGGTGCGAAACCTGTCTTAACTAGGATAAATACACAGCAACAAATCTGGTTTGCTCAGCGCTGAAATGGATACAAACCTGTAAAATACATGAATAAACTGGAGTTGGGAGGTGATTTGAAACGAGCCAGGCGGAGCTGGAGCGCTTCCAAACAGGTGCTACAGCACCGCCGTCCCCACAGGAGGCTGTAGGCGAGGCGAACGGAGTGTGTGTGTCTGTCTGTTTGTGTGTGTGTGGGACAGGAGGGTGAGGGGAAGGTTTTTTATGCTTATTGTATTATCTTATCCTCTTAGGAACCAGTCCTGATCTGCTGCTTCCTGCTTAAGGGGAAGAGAAGAGACAGAATTGGAGAGATAAATGTAGCCTAGTCAAAATGATCGTGTGTGTGAGTGTGAGTGTGTGTGTGTGTGTGTGTGTCTGAGAGAGAAACGGACTGGAAGACAGCCAGGAGTTATTTT
>JAUZTA010000018.1:2753318-2763702 GCA_034780835.1 Ctenochaetus striatus | reverse complement strand
ACCACATCTAAATTAGCCCCATTGCACCCTCCCTTATAATACAAGAAGTGTGACGGAAGGCTGCGGTCTGTATTTCCTCACTGCTTAATGAAATGCCTGGATACAGTCTCAAAACAGCTCCAGTTTCTCATAGAAAACTAAGAGAAAGGCTATCAAGCAGGGGTCACTCTGCTTTACACAATCTCTCCACATCCGTGATGTTGCCTCACAGATGCCGAGATGTCTTCCCAAAGTATTACAATTAAATTCACACAAATCAACGCCCACGTCTCTATCTTTACAACACACACATCCTTGCAAATAAACCCCCTCTGCATTCTCGGACCTTCTGCAAAGTCACAGAACATTTGAATACATGCCAAAAAATCCATGATATGGGCTCAGAAGTTAATAATCACTATTGCTGTTTATTATGCTAGCTGTATTTCAAAGTAAGTGCTGTGTGAAATATGCCTCTAGCTGCGATGACAGAAACTTGAAAGCTGGCATAAAGAGAATGGAACCAGTGTCACCAATCACCGTCCTCGCTGCGACGCCTCCTTGAAATGACAGCGAGTCCTCATGAAATTCAGGGGCTACTAGTTTTGAACTGAAGGAGTGTTGAAAGTACAAACTCACTGGATGCTTTTACTTATTCTTGGCATGCTAACATGCCGTTGTGCAGCAGAAGCAACGGTCATCTGTTTTTCTGTGCACGCTACCGTTAGCTAATTAGCACAAAAAAAACAGAGTTAAACTGAGGTTAATGGGGATGGAGTGAGTTTTGTAGGAATTTGGTCATAAACTAATTTATTGGACTAATCTTGCTGGATGACAAGCTCTTGGATCAGGAACGTTGTTGAACATGGAGAACGTGAATGAGTGTTAAGGCCAGTTCGTCTAATAGTTGTGAGAAATGGGGGATAATCCGAGTCAACAAAGTAAGTCAACCTGCAACCAAAGGCGTCTGCAGCAAATTTTGGATATATGAACTTGCACAAACATAAACCTGCTGGTGGCACTAAAGCACCAGCTGGGAGATCATTAAAGTGATTTATGCTCTGGGGAGCAAGAACAGCAACACAACACCTCATGGTAATCCATCCAACAGGGGCAAACAAGTAGCATGTGTTCAACATAGGAACACATGCATTCTCGCAAAATCTACACGTTGAGCTTGTGTGTTTACAGCCTGTATTGAGTGTGAGGGCTCAAAGCCAATCTGTAAGCAGACCACTCCTGCATCTGCTTCTCTCTTTCTCTCTCTGATTGTCTCTGACGTTCCCTCATCCACCGTTGAAGCTGTACACGCTTGCAACCTCAATCCCATGTTTAGCTCACTGAATTAAGCATGGCCTTAAGGCAGCAATGTTCCATATATCTGTCTTTTCCAAACTCACAGTGTCTTGTCTATGTGACTCAGTGTATTTCTTAGAAGCGTTAGGTCAGAATGTAGGAAATTCTGACTTCTTCAAGTGAATAATACAATGAAACAGCCCTCAAAGTGATGATTCCGAGTAGGAAACTTTCCCCACCCCGACTCCTCTAAAATCTCACGTCAACACCCGCAAAGACTAAACAGCATTATTTATTACAAGTTTCAACTGCAAAATGTAACTGTATTCCATTGCTGTCCAGTTCAGACAAGCTAGCCAAAGTTTCCAAATATTACTGACAAAATATATTAGCAGCGGTGTCAGTTAAAGATATTCTCACAGGCGCATTCGTTGCTGGTCCAAAAGACAATACGGGGATTTAAGAACAAGCTAGTAGCTGATTATATTTTAGCTTCTGTCTCAAACTGATGGCAACAGGACACAGAACAGAGGCTTCTCCAGTAACTGAGACACAGTCAGGGTGACTAAGCTGCGGCTGGCGGTCTGTGTTGTGGACAGACAGCGGGACAGATAACTTCCAGATAATTTGTGCAGTGTTTACAAGGCTCCACACAGGGACACACAGGGCTAACCTGTGTAAGCAATCCCTATCAGCTGACCCCGGCCTGTGAGTACACAGAGCAGGGGACCACCCCTGAGTTTTTTATGATCCCCTGAGCATTGTTAAGTTCCAGACATTTGGAAGAGTCCGATGTTTTTGTGTTTTTGCGTCTCTGCTGCGAGAGATAAATTCCAAAAAAACACTAATGAAAAAGACAGGCTTTTGAATTTTGGTTGATTTACGACAAAAATATGTTGAACCATAAAAAAGTGTCTCTTGCTACTTGATGTGTTTGCAGTGGGCCATGAGAAAGGCTGGACCAAAAATCTGGATATTTGAAAATTTTTATTTACCCAGGGAAGGTTGACTTAGCATGCATGCATGTGATATCGCCTTATTTCGTATTAACAATGTTCCACACTTTCATGTCTGGAAGTCTTCATCTGTTGGCTGACGAGGAGCTTTAGAGGACTTAGAGGTTCAGTGCCTTGCTCAAGGGCACTTATGTAGACTTAAAAGCTTTTTCATTCAAATTATCTATCCCATATTGAAACCACAGTGCTTCTGTGACCTCTGGACTGCCTTTTTTCTCAAAGCTTCAGCAGCTGAATGAAGAGACTAGCTGTGGAAAGTGTGTGCGTGTGTATGATGATGGTTGTGTGGTGGAAACTAAAGGTGGACTGGAGGACAAGCAGAGAAAGAAAGACAGCGATCGGCTCTTTCACATTGAAATCTTTAAGTTGAAAGCTTAATGAAAGAGGAGTATGTTGACCGGACGCCAGTGAGTAAAATAAAATTGGAAGAAAAGTCGATGACTAACTGCCTCAGGGTGAGCGTGACTTATCAAAGACTGCAAAAGAGTATTGATACAGAAAATCGTGCGGACAGTCGGCTTATGTTGATGGAGACTTCATGCGATTTTTTCCAGTGAGGACAGATGGAAGCTCGCCGCTAAAGAGAGCTTACTGGGCAGCCTGTGCAGTCCTGACGCAAAAGGGGCATAATTCCACATGTCACAGAGCATTAATAAATATGTTAAAATATTTAAACAGATTTCCCCTAATTACACCCCTCGTGACCTCTGGATGCGATACTGCCTCTGGGCCGACCACTTCAGGGCTCGTGTTGAAACAACCGCAGATGTAATTCCTCACGTTAGGCGTCCAAGTTAGCCCGGGACGGAGTTATACAATGTACCACTTGACATGGATGGCAATGCTCACCGGCTCTGCTGCCACCTCCAAGGCAAACATACTTTTACCCAATGCGGCTAATGCTCCGGCCCAAAACATTAGCTGAAGTGTCTTATTCTGAGGACAGACAGAGTGCAGCCACTAAATAAGCTGGCTGCTGTCTCAGCTCCCTGTTTAGGCTTGGCACATTTGAGGACAGCGGTGGAAAATGTACCCATAATTCCCTTCTAATGTTCTCCCCACCTCTTGATACACTGACTGTCTGCTCACAAAATGACTCATTTAAGCTAAACGCGTAACTCTTTCCTATTAGCACCTTGTCTCTTCAAAGTGGTGACAGTTACAACTAATACAAGTAACACTTAATAATGTAAAACATTACTTATATGGTTATACTTTTGGATTTATTTATTCTGATACATCTCCTACTGTATGCTGTCACAAAGTAAGGGCAAATTGAAAGCTCACAGGTTCACTCAGCTGGAGCAAACCCTGCAGGCAGCCAAACACTATTTTTCATACCCGCTAACTCAATACATTTATCCCCACTGAAACACTAAAAAGATTACAAAATTTCACTTTCATGCAACCAAAAATAGATTTTAATGAGTCATTTTTGATTGTCCAAGTTTTTTCATGCTGAGAGAAAAAAGACCAAAGCAGGTCCATGTTTGACTTCAGGATACTGAAGTTATAAACACCATGCTCTAACACCCACAACCTATTAAATGATTAGTTTTTTTTCCAATTACTGACGTAAGTCATGTTCCCACTGTTCCATTTGAAACTGTTGCCCCTTCATAAGATGAAAAGTTTCAGAGTGCGTGCAATGTAAGGTCTGTTGCTGCAGCCAGACATTGAAAATGTCAACTTCCTGGCAAGCACTGATCACTTTTTAATCTTCATATTGTAACAACACTTTTACCCTTCAGTCTTAAACCTTTTTGCAGCAGCAGCACAATGCCTGCAGTTATACCATCTGGGCACACTGTCATGTGTTGCTCTCCAGATAAAGCTGACAAATTCCCTGTGCAAATCACTGCCAGGGTTTGGGTTCTTGTTCTCACTAAGGCCATCCTTGCTAACAATACAGTATGCTCCCATAGTGCAGCAAGGTGCTGCTTTGACCTTTTCACAGGAACATTTGTGAAAATGTCACATATTAAATGGGATAATCTCCAAAACCTCTGGAATGTTTGCATTGAGCGGTTATAGAAAGGTAATTGTGGTTCCAGTTAAGGACTTTGTGAGGGCGTCTGCAGCAGGCACTGCACGTAGCATGTGCAATTATTCGCAGCAGGCTGGTATTCATATCATGACAGCTTTCACACAGAGGGTCCCACTTAAGCAGTCAAGGTTTATTTTGCAATAATGGTTTACTGGACATTAGCTTTTTGATAAAGCCTGTTAGTCTAATATGAATACATCATTTTAGATATATCTTTTTTTTTATGATTTTCCCACCATCTCCTACATAAACACAGCTTAGCAGGATTGCAACACATGTAGCTAGCACCAGCAGGCTACACCGTTGAAGAAATATAACCATAATAGCATAAGCATGCATACATACAAAGTATATACACACTCTCTGCAACCTGTTGAGTTAAACAGAGACTAAGAACTATGATCAAGCATTTGGCTGTTCTTGCCCTCCCAAGGTTGATTGCATAACATGCACTTATAATAAAAACACATACACAAGAAGCATAATGCCATAAAATCCATTAGCAAGATGGTGTTGAGCATACTAAGCTGTAAAAACGTCTACATGCAGCTATGCCAAAGGCAGAGGAACCCTCCCAGAATGGGGGTGAAGTGGGTTGGTATAAAGAGTAAACAACTCTGCTATTAAAGTGTTACAGCCACAGCTTTCAGCGCCAAGTGCTACTCTGGAGTGGAGACCTGGGAAAATAAGGCTAACACGTACCCACACATAAAGGCAAACACACATTTTTCTCCTTTTTTTCACACATTCATAGTCTACTTGCAGCCTATGCAGATGCAAACAACAAATGCATTCAAGACAGGGTTGATGCATGCTTAACTTCACTCACATGCAAGTGCAAAACATATATGCATGCTAACTAGTAGCATGGAGTGTAAGAGAGGTTAAAGCTGCAGTGTGAGTTCCTTCTAAAAAATGGTTCAAAGTAGACAACCAGAGTTTTAGCCTGTTTGAAAATGTTACATGCTATATGGTAAAAAAAATTACAACACTATAGTGTATTAACATCATACATACAAGGGCGGATCTTAAATCTGTGAAAACTTTGTCTTAATCTGAAGGGAAAGGGAAGAAATAGCATGCAGCTTTACCATCACACATGTTAGGTTTTCCACTCCTCCTCTCCAACACTGTTTGGGCTGGGTCAAAGCAACTGACATCCTGTTAAAATTAGACCTGTACCCTTGTGTCAAATCTGTCTTTCTTTTTGTCAGTAAAAAATATCCAAGACAACCCAGCAGAACACTTACAATGTAATCCAGTAACCTTTATTTTGAGAGAGAGACAGAGAGAGAGAGAGAGAGAGAAGAGAGAGAGGAAGAGACCACTGGGTCCGAGTGTAACTGCTGCTGGACTGACCCAGATATCAGTCATCAAGTGGAGGTTTGTTGGATGTGGGAGAGGACATTACCTTTCAACCCAAAGGCCCCTATCTCCCTTTTACTCTGTCTTGAGTGTAGCAGGGAAACGATGTATGGGATTGACAGCAGACAGCCAGAAGGCCCCTGTGAGAGCAGCCCTTCCTCCTCCTGCTCATTCAACACATCTGGGGAGCAGCACAGCGATCACGAGGAGAACTCAAACATCCTAGTGAACAGCACAGTCATCACAAAAAACAAACCCCATGGCCTCTGGAAGTACAGTCAGTCTGGCTCAGATCCCGTTTGGCTCAGATCTCGTGGTGCACACATTAAGGGGCTTTATACAAATTGCCCCAACTGATACACGGGTGATCGCAGCTTATCAAGCTCTGTCAAATTTTTACACTGTGTTTATCCAAAGAGCTTAAGATTGATGCTGCCCTCTGCATCAAGTCTATATATCCAACATAATAACAAGCTAAGCTAACAGCAAATGAGAAATGTTAACATGTAAAGCTATTGAGGAGGTCATTATCCTATAATATCCGCTGGAATGCAAAGCAGACTTGCTATGAAAGACATGCCATCTTTAGCACTCTTCTTATAGAGTCTGTCCAACGGCTTCTCCCACTCTGTCTCTCCTCTCTGTGGTCTGGACTATCATATAACATATACTGTGTATACTGCTGCCTGCGTCAGATGATCCTTACCCCTTAAACACTGTAACTCAAACATCATCCCCAAGACTAATGGCCCCTGTCAAGCTCACGGAAATTATTATCAGGCAGTTAAGTCTGACAACAGCATGGGGGAGAATGGGGCTATTTTTGCTGGTCTCCATGATTTCCTTCATTTACTCATACTTATCCATACTTTTGTGTGACTTTCTCTGTAAGCACAGATAGATGGATTGATTGGCAGAGAGTATATGAGCAAATGTTGGGCAAAAAGGAATATGCTGCAGTGGTCCCCTTTGCAAATTGCTAACTCTAATGAGAGATCATTTAGATTTTTTATATTTTACTTTTGTCAGATCATGTGGAGGTGATTTTGAATCCTCCCCTCTTCCATCTTGGGTATTCTTGATATGAAGCACCTGTCCTACAATATACCTGCCTTAAAATCAATCTAGCTTATTAGACCTTCACCCAATCAACTTACTGCACTTCTTCTTTGCTCTGACACCCTTTTCCATCTAAATCCAAATAGCACGACTCTAACCGTAACCTACAAAGGAACCTTTTACTCCAACTCATGGTGCAAGGCAAAGTCCTTGACACAAGCACCTACAAGCACTACTCCTTCTCTCCCTTTGGACATATACTTTTCCTTCCCCAACCCCCGCTTTCTAGGTAGTTTACCTTCAGCTCTTCTCTCTATAAGGCCAAGAAGAGGGAACCAGATGCAGGAAGCGATTAAGGTTTTAAACCTGAATGATGTGCCTGCATCTGCTTCCAATCCATGACCGAGTTAACTCCACATCTTTTTAGGATAAATACTGTATGATAACGGAAAAGTGCTCACTCTCCCTCCTCTGACTGGCCATCCCTTTGCCTGAAACCCTTGTTCTTTTGCTGGTCCTTCAAAGGTGGGTGTTTACCAAACTAGCTTGGGTCATGGCCAATCATCTTTTTGTAAGGAACCTTGCATCAGCTTCTCCGCATGAATCACATCCTTTGACTCATTCTAAATGCACTCAAATGATTTTTTCTATAATCCTTTCCTTGGCTGTTTTATCCAATGTAATTTTCCAAACACTTCTCCATGAAATTATCTTTGTCTTGAATGTATCTTTAAGTGTTGCTACATAACTGTGGTTAATATTGTTTGATTTTCAAATGAACAAAAGCATCACTTAAAGTGAGGCTTAGAGCACTTTTATACAGGTTTGAGGTATGGACCATGGGTTGCAATGTCCCTGGCTGAAATATAAAGGGGAACCTTTCATTGCCTGGCTAAGGGTTGGTCAGTTTTTAATCTTTAACAGAGGCTTAACTTTAATCTTAACTTTTTTTCACTTTAGATAGAGAGACTTCAGGCTAAACTTACGCATCCCTTTAAGACATCTGAATTGGAGAGTCGCTGTAAGTGAAGCAGAAACCTTTATCTCATCTTTAATCTCTCCAAAGATAAAAGAAAAGACAAGACGGATAATGGCAAACGGCCTTCCAGCATATGAAGCCTGGTAGCTGCCACAAGAACCTCTTGTCCCCTTATTACAACTTCATTATTGAGTCTCTTCAGGTCAAGATGGCTGACGGCCCTTCCTCATCATTAAGGGATTATGAGGGAAAATGTTTGCTCTTTTTCCCTAAGCTCTCTGGACTACCACAAATCTCCCTTAAGGAACATGGATGACCTAAGCCCTCAACCTACGAACCCATTACTGAGGCAATGACCTTCCATTGTCCTAGGATTCTTGGTGAGTGTAGTTCATCTCTCCTTTACCCTGTGAGGAGGGCCATTTATGCCATAAGAAGTTTATGTTGAAAATAAGAGTCTTTAGAGTGACTGCTATCCATCAACAGCAATAGCAAAGAAGTTGTTTGGTGTTTGGTAGGAAAATCAAATCAGAAATTACCCTTGCACCACTGTCCAAGCTGCAGATGCATTTTAACAATCCCATTGCTTTTTTAAGTGACAACAATCAAGGCTACTGGGTAGGAAGAGGAAATGAGCAGAGCTCCAAAAAGGCCACAGAGGATGCATCAACAAAAAAACCCAGCGTGGTTAAAGCAAGTATGAGCTTTCACTGGGGAGCAACAACAACAGCTGCCAGTAAATAAAACTAAACTCGAATGTGTGTCAGGAGAGTTATCCTGTGAGAAAACTTGCTGTGGCCCAAACAGCAGAGCTTTGTTGGTCATGTGGGGACGCCAATGGAGGGAGGAGGACAGAGGAAGAAGAGAAAGTTATGGAGAAGGGTGGAATTTGACTTAAGCCCCTCATCCCTGGGGATATGGTCAAGGGCAGGTAGTTAATTTTTAACATGCATTAGTGGTAAAGTTAACACAGTTTGTAAGAAATCTTCATACAGTGGGATTGCAGGAGCCCTACAGTTTTGATGTTGAGGCGGACATGATTTTTTTTTTTTTTAATTAAAGGGTGCTTTGTACTTTGGTGGAAAACAGGCCCACCTGCGGCAGAACCCTGAAAATGGATTATAGTGGGCCACTGTGGGATGGATGAACATCATTAAAACCTGGCTTTCAGAATCATGGAGTCAAGACCTCACATATGGTCGAATAATATACTTGGGTGCACTGAAAAATCATCACTTAGTCATTTTCTCAATCTTCCTGTTCATGCTGTGGTTGTGGTTGGTCTGTGTGTAACTCCAGCACACAAATGGCCATTAAGTGTGATGTATATATAATACCTATGGTTGAATGAGTCCCCAGTACACTTAACCTACATGTCTATAAACAGGAGCAGGAAGCACATGAACATGTGTGAACATGTAAGCCACATAAAGGCAGAACTAAGGCCAGGAGGTCTTTGTGCTGTGACACTGAGACCTCGATCACCAAGCATGGTACCGCTGAAAAACTGCTTTATAATTTTTATTACTGTAAAAGACCTCTTTTCATTTCATTTCATTTTTTTATTAACACAGACTCTCAGACATAGACACGCACCCACAAGGCTCCAGTTGCAGCTTTGCAACATGCAGTTTCACACTCAATTTACTGTTACCAAAAGGCCATGGACACATCAAATGCTGCCACAATGCTCTCCAGACAGGCCAGAGGCTGGAGGGGTCACGCATCACTAAGTGAGCCTATGACCTCATGACTACACAAGGATCACTGGGTCTGCCTCGACCTGCTTGATCTTTCCACAGCCATAAACCTCTGAGAGCTGTCTCCAATTGTGTCTAGTACCACACCAACACTGCCAGGATAACACCAGAAAGGCCAAACGACAGCTTTCTCTCATTTTGAAATTAAAATCTCAGGTTACAGAAAATTCCACCATAACCATCTTTAATATTTAGAAAAAGAGACTCCTTAGAGAAAAAGCTAATAAGTTTAATTCATATGAAATTTCAATAATAACAAATGCTTCCAATGAATGTTCGTCAATTTTTTTTTTGCTTTTAAAACCTTTAAAGATGTGTGTTTACGAACTGTAGCAACTAATCTCAGGACATTCAAAAAGACAATGTAAATCCACTGCAAAAGTCAAAATTTTGATCCAACTAAGGCCACCAAGAGTAATCAAGGATATGCATTTGGTGCTGTAAGGTTCTTCCAAAAGAATTTCCACCAAATGCACAGAAGAAAATTCCTCACAGGGCACTGCAGCTCAGAGTAATCATACAGAAATATATGAGGAAAAGTAATGATTTCCATTTGGCATTTTATTGGCCCTTACATAAGCAGTGCAAAGACAAAATGCAGAAAATAAGAAAAACCGACATGTCTAGGTTGAAAAAAGTGGGAAAATAATGAGGACATTGATGCTGGTTGTGGGCAATGATGAGTCTAAATGTGAGGGCTAACCGCTCCAAAAAAACATGTGTGCTCGCCCTGTTAAGCGCCCAGTAAAAGCTTGTGCCAAGGGAGGGTACAGCAACCAACCACCACCCAGTATCCCACTAGAACGAGCTTTTCATTCCGCCATCTGCGTCTGAGGTTTGGTTTGTGTTTTCTATTTATTTATCAAAAACATCCAACAGTCAG
>JAUZTA010000018.1:2725621-2736011 GCA_034780835.1 Ctenochaetus striatus | reverse complement strand
TGAAATCAACCTGACCATCACCTGAAACCACAAAAAAAGGGTTATTATTGATAATAAATTGATTAAATTAAGTCCTTATTTAACTGACGCTTTAACTTCGATCCTGAGTGTCCTCAATGGTGACATCAAACCAAATAAAACTCATCCCAGCTCAGTCCTTTTTCATCTTATAATGGAAACCCGTCTCATCTTGTGAGTCTGAAACTGTGTCTGACTGTTGGATCTGTTCTCTCATCTCACTGTTGAGTCTCATCTTTGCCATCCGACAGAGTGGAAATGATCCAGACAGCGTGAACGCAGTCTTGCTGCTATCCCTTCATTGGTTTTGAGTCGGAGGCGAGGCGGAGTGAATGACAAACGACGTTCCTGTCCTCGGCGACTGAAGCTGGTGTGCCTCTGAGCAGAGCATTCGGCAGCCTGCAGCTTCGTGTGTGCAGCTGCATGAAAGTGAAGTCAGGTGCAGAGAGAGGAGGAGGACCTGGAAATGAACTTTTCCTGGATTAAATAGGTGTGTAGCACAGACATAATTGAAGCCTTTGGGGTTGCAGAAGATTTCTACATTTTGTGTGTGTGTGTGTAAGTGTGTGTGTGTGTGTGTGAGAAGAAAAGTGAGTGCACCCTGTGTTTTGGACTCAAAGAGAAATATGGATGTTGTTTTCCGTCTTTGTTCTTATAATCTTGTAATTCTTATATAAGCCAGCAAGCTTCAAAATCTCACAGTTCAATGCATCGCCTACTACAGGGACAAGAGACAGTTAAAAAACGAGCTCCACAATGCGAGCAGATCAAAGTTTACAGCTGCTGTATCACTCGCAACAAGGAAGTCCTGCTGTGCACATTAATTCCAACAGCTCTGATCTGGGAGCCCGCTGATGGTTGTTGAAGCTGCTGCCAAAAACAAATCATCCAAATTCTGCAGACAGCAATGAATTGAGATTCATGTTGATGTGGTTGATCATCTTTACGTGTTTTTTTCCCTTTTGTTCTTTGAGTCCAAGTCTTTGATCGTCATTGTTCAAAACATCATTATCTGGAATAGCTCTAGTGGAAAGTTGTTAGGCTCAGATTAGTGCATTTAAGGTGCAAACAAAGTTCAGAGTTTTGGGAGTTTTAGTGCTTCAGGAAGGTTCCTCCATCCTGTCAGGTTCAGGAATTTAAAGTTCGTGACCTTCTTCACTGCCTGGTCATTAATGTAGAAGTGGGCTTTGGTTGCTTTATGCTTATTAATGAAAGTCTTCTCTCACTTCCTTGGTCCTCTTCTTATTTAGAGCCAGTTTGTGACTATGAAACTGTATTTCCATGTTTTGTACTTCCTGCCTGTATGCAGACTCATCATTGAATCAGAGGAAAGTGCTTCATGAAGTTTTCTTATCTCTCCCACAGAGTTTGTCTGGTTTTATCATCTGCATCTTTCCATGAATCAAACCTGCACTGAAAGCTCTCACCGAGCAGAAAAATAAATCCGCAGAACTATTTGAGTATTTAAATATTTAGATTTAAAAAGTGGGGAAAGAAAAACAACTCACTCACTTTAATTCAACAGCATTCAAAGCTGTGATAAACAAAACCTGTCGTAAAAGCAGAGGCACTGGATTTTCTGCTCTCTTTCATTCTCTCAGAAGAGTTTTTCACTCTCCTTCCTCTTTGTTGTTTCATCTTCTTCATGTCTTTATTGTAAACTCTTCTGTCACTTCTCTTCCATCGTCACCTGCTCTCTCTGTCTCTTCAGATGAGACTCGATGCAGGACGACTTTCTGCCCCACACAGAGAAAAGACAAGCTTTCTGCTCCGACTGTGTGCTGGAAGTGTAACGTTTAATGCTATTGACTGCACTTCTCTCCATGCATATTTAGCAGGACGAATGCAGGGCTGCGGGCCAGAAGAAGCAGTGAGGGGGACCTGCGGATGACAGGATGGAAAGATGGATGGATGACAGTGGAGATAAGGGAGGACTGGGTGAACAGGTTCAAGGACACGATGGAGAACAGCAGTTTTGTGAAGGAACGGGCTGCAAAACACAAGCGAGTTGTTTCATTCTTCACCAAATAGCTGAAACAAGAACAAGAATAAACTCCTGACAAAATGAGTGTTTACTACCTGCCCATCATGAAACTGTCTTTTTTACTTTAACAGGCTCCTTTAATGCAGTGAAAGAAGCTGCAGCCCCGAGTGGAAATGAATGAATTCTTAATAAATCACCTGTTAATTACAGTTTGTTTTCTCCTTATGAAGAAGATCCAGCTGCAGGTGACAAAAACTGCACCTTTTTATTAATAAATGATCCTTCAAAATTAATTTTTATTGCAGAATGGAAGAAGTTAAGCCACAGCTGCATTGCAGTGTAATTTTTAAACACACTGGTTTTCACAGCGTGTGCATTAATTAAGTTAAATACTGTGTTTGTTTGGCTTGAACCAGACACTTTTCATCATGCAGGTTAAAGCTGCTACAATATCTGATTATCATGGTCTAAAATCCAAAATAACACTTTCCATACTAGCCACAGTAAATGTAAGCAAAGTAATTATGTTTTCTGCCAAATTCATATTGAACTCTTTAGAGTTTTGTCTCTTTTTTGACAAACGCATTACACTCCAATTGCAACAATCTGACTAACAACTGTATTTTATTGCAGTACCTGGGTGGATGTACGGAGTTACTTTGAAAGGCTCTGCCAAGCAGAGATCCAACATTTTTATTCTCTCTTCATTCATTCTTTGCATATTAAGTTTTTTTTAATCGAAATATCTCTCCTAATCAAACTGTTTGCTCTCCAGCTCTTCATTCACTCTCATTCAGTCTGCTGTACAACTGTTCACTCAGCCACTGGTATTCACTCACCTTCAATGGCTCTACATCTCCCATTCTCTTAGTTATCACATTGTATCGGTTTTCTGACTATTTTATGTAATCATGCATTCATTAGTGTGTTAATATATTCATTTACTCCTCATTTAAATCTTCCTTCAATTATTCATTTTAACTTTCAGTAGTGACACTTATTTTCTCTTCATATAATTCCTCTTCCATCACTTTCCAATTCACTCACTTATGCATTCGTGTAATTACTCAGTCAATAACCTAAAAACTTCTTCTTACATCCAAGTCCCAGCTCGCTCATTCTCTCAGCCTTTCACTCAGATATTTTTTTTCTCTCTCTGTTGCTCCGTCTTCCTCTCGAGCAATGATATCAAAGTCTCCGGGCTCATGTTGCATGTCAAGTGATACACTACCTCTGGGGTCAGAGCTCGCATCCAGGATTACAGCAGGAATGTTGGGGGATGTCGAGAGAGTCGTTGACATTAGATTTGATTTCCATCCTATTGTGTCGGAGGAGTGAAAGCAAAACAAAACATCATTCCTGCGCTATGACTCGAAATGATACTCGGACGGAGGGATGAGGGAGGAGAAGACAATGACGATAGATCATTTTAATGGAGCTTCTCCTACATGGTGGGATGCTTGCAACTGCTCATAACTGCACTCCACTTTTCACTGAAGGGCCTCCATTACAGAGAGACGATCAATCATACAGAGAGCCATTTGGGATGACATTTTAAGCAGCAGAGTAACCCTCAAAGTTAGCCCTTACACATTATGACAACTGCTCCTTGTCTTGTCAGAAACAACCGTCCAGCTAACCCTTTTATCACAAACCATTGTTTTATTGTCTCCGCTGTCAAAACTTTCCTCACTTCCCCTCAGCGAAAAACTTTTATTCTGACAAACTGCAAAGGTCAGTAACTTCCATTCCTTGTGGCGGAGTCGACGTAAATCAATCCCATTTATGACCGTCCCCGTTCCTCCCCCCCCCCTGTGATTCGCTGCAGTCTTCCCCACATTCAGCCCGTGTTTCTCCTCTGGTGAAAGACCTGTGTCCAAGGCGAATGTTGGATTTCACAGCTGGAGTTGATAAAGTCCTGAAGTGCTGAATAGGACTCTTCCCTCAAAAACAACAAGCGAAAAAAGGGGGTGTAGAGCTGTGGGGAAGCTGTGCCGGAGCGCTGCAGGGGGAAGCTGCTGCCCAACAGAGGGCACTGCCCAACACACATTATGGACGGTCAGAAACTTACTTCAGCAAAAATCAGCTTTTTATCAAGTATTTAGCTAATGTCATTGCACGTGAGAGCAGCAGTGTTGCCCCGAATCCATGAACCACATCATCAGACATCAATAACACATTGAATTATGATGTTAGTTTGTGTAAACTGGAAATGGCATGAGAGGATTCAGTCAAATGAATCCCACAGAGACAGCGTGGCACCACCCTCCTCTGCTACAGTATCATCCCGAGCCAAACACAACACAAAGCTGATATTTTTTTACTGTTGTCGGAGTGCTTGTTACTGTTTCTAGTGAATTATATTTTTACACGACAGATCGAGCAGAACAATCAACACGGAAAGGATGAAATTGTAGGAGGACGTTTTTGGCCAGTGAGGCTTTAGGCAAAGATCCCAAAAGCAACGATGAAGTGAGACAGTACCACACTCGTCTCTGTGTGATTTTCTGTGGGTACATTAATTTACTATGAGTCACGGTGCTACAGCATATCTTTAAGTATTGTTACTTCCTCCAAAACAAAAACTGCATGGCTTCCAACAAACCAGAATCCACGCTTTGAAAATAATATCGGCTTTTGTTTGGGTTATTAAACTGACATGGAACATAAAAGAAAACTGGCTCAGCCTCTTGATACATGTTTCTAACAGTATCCAGCTGTTTGATTCATTTAGCATTTATTTTTTGTTCTTGAAACACAGTTGAACAATTGCATTCATCTGTGATAACATACACTTGCTTAGCCTAAAATATCAGTTCTTAATAGAACATGACTCATGAACCACCAAAAATAAGCACTCACCCTGTGGGAAACACTATTTACACCTGGTTGTTACGCCAGACCTTCAGTCTGCAAACTCTTCATCATGGCACACAGCAGCTAGGAAGCAACTTTCCCCTCTCACCTTTCCTCTATATGTGCATTACGACATGCTGAAAACCGAACCAACCGAGAGCTGACGCCAGAATGTTTCGTTTACTGCCCACACCTGAAAAACTGCCACTGTAAAGAGACAAGATGAAGAAAAAGCTCAGCTCAAGGGTCACGGACATTCAGCTCCCCGGGAGACTCTCTGCAGGAAGCTCTGCATCAGCCAGCAGGAAGCCCATCTCAACAGTCCTCTCACCACCTCTGCTATCTTGGCTCCGCTGGGGATGCATTTACCATGCTGCACACACACACACACACACACACACACGCTGATAGCAAGTCTCACTGTAGAGGTCTGACAATGAAAACCAATGTGCAATTTTTACAGTTAATTCAGTACTTTTACACTGAAATCCAGAACTAATAAAAAACATTAAATCTTTAGAAAAACTGTGCTCCCATGACAGAAAAAAAAAGGAGTATATTATTATTACAGTCGACACCTTTATAATACCAACAAAGACGGCCTGTTTGAACCTCTTAAGCTCTTTTCAAACAACAGACAATTGTTCTTCATCCCTCAAGAAACTAGATCAATCCTCATTACTTTCAAACGTCTGCTAAGACACACACTGCTTTTAACCTTCCTTCCCCCCCAGGGCTGTAAAATATGGAATGCTTGTTGTTTGTTCATCTTATAAACACATATTGGTGTCATCTGTGGCTGGCTTGGGGTTGCTTTGACTCACCCTCATTAGCGCTGAGGCTCGTATAACGTCCGCTTTAACGCCGTCTGAGAGTGCCGTCTGATTAAAGAAGAGGGTTAAAAGCCGCCCGACCGCCTTCAGCCGCATCCCTGGAAGCTGGCACGCTGTCAACAGGTCCAGATGTGTGTGTGTGTGTGTGTGTGTGTGCACCAATGGGCTCGCATATAGTATAGTACGTACAGAAAAGTGACCACTTACATGAAAAGACACTTATATTAACGTGATAACGCGCACACACATGCACATGAAGCAGGCAGACTGAAGCAGCCAGCGTTCACTGTACAACATCTCATTATGTTTAATGTCTGCTCAACAGCACTAGCTTGTTAAAGATGCCTTTAAACACAGCCTGCGGTGCTTCACTGTACATGCTCACTGTCTTGTAAACTACACACAGTCATTACGCCAGTTTCTAAGAAAAAACAGCTGGCGGGCGTCTCGGCTCTGTTTTGATTTATGATGCAATGAGGAGGGGGGGAGAAGAGAGTGAGGACAGTCATCTAATTGGTACACTCTGACCCACGGAGCAGGTCCACCTCCACAGCTGAGCCGGCATGAGCAGGAAGTGTGTATACCTATGAGTGTGTGTGCGTGACAAGACACCGTTGAGCTCCTCTGCTCTGACACAAACGTGTCGGCTCTACTTCCTGTTGACTCGGAGCATGTTGAAGCAGACGGGGGCTTAGGGGGCCCCCTTTTTGTTAAGTTGCAAAGTTATAATAATAACTGCAGGTTTTTATTGATGGGTTCTGGTTAAAATGCTGTGCAACAGAATAAAATTACTCTGGAAAACAAATATTTATACAATATGAGTATCATGGTGATGATGTTTTGACGTTTTGAGGTTAATAAGCCGTATTTTCTCCAGGATTTTTTCCAGCAGCGGCGCTGAAACGCAAAGGTTTTGTTTTGCCCTGCTGAGAGACATTAAGTGCTTGTGTCAGCTGACACAAGAAAAGCTTTAGACACATATTTGGACACAGTTGTAGATGTCAAATTATTTTCTTTTATTAAAGCAGTTCGAGTCCAACCCAGACAGGCTATGGTCTGTGGTTGGTCTCTCCTCCTCCTCCTCCTCCTCCTCCTCCTCTGTACTTCTACTCCACCACTTTCCACTCTCCCATGTCCTCCTCTCACCTCTCTTTCCATACTTTCCTATCTAACCTGTTTTATTTGTCATCCTGTCTAATGAGACTATACATCAGTACATGATTAAGCAACCTACAAGAGCAACCTTTCTGTTCCTTTCCAACCAGTCTGTGAGACTTATCTGAAAACTAAAAACTTAAGTTAACTAACAAGCTGAATGTAAAGAGATTTATATCTTTTTAAAAAAGGAGGCTATGCATTTCAAAATAAACCAGCACTTCAAATATATCTGCGTTTCTGCAAGAAGCTTTTGATAACACACTTAAGAAAAGAAAATCAGGAGGACTACATTCATTTAATAAGAGATGAGCAATCACTTGTTTGGAGTTGAGAAAAGTCTTGGAGAGTTTAATCATCTGCGAATGAGCCGATTACCAGATCAGATTGGTAGCAAATCACATTCTGCTGTTATATACTGAAACTCACTGTGGCAGCGTCAGGTTCACAAACCGCTTGATCCATCTCGTACAACAATAGCAACAAAGGAAGTCGAGCTTCGAGGAAACTGGTGGAGATTACTGATGAGACTTAAAGGAAGTTTTGACAGCCAGTTGATGTTGTGTTGCAGCAAATTTATTGCTTTCACTGTGTGTGAGGACACACTGAGGAATTTAATATCATCTGATCATGGTTTGTTGGACCTTAAGATTTTGATATATATGCTGCATCTCTGACTCAGCTGCTTGCTAAAAAACAGACTTTGCAAAAGACAAAGAGTTAAATCCCCTCTGATAAAGAACAGTGACTGTTCTGCATTGTTACTACATGTTAGCTTAACTTTGTATTAACAGGTGGGTGGCAGAGCTTCTGTTGCTGCCAGCCGTGCATTCAAACGACCAGTAACTAATAAAGAACTGCTAGACAGTGACAATGTGTTGGGATGTTTAATTTATAGTCCTTGCTTGTCCTTGACCCTGGGTGCTTAAGGTAGAAATAGTGCTACATTTGGAGAGATTTTTGCAAAGTGCTGGTGCTGCAATGACCGTACACAGGTGAAGTACTAAGGTCCATTTGCTTTGGACATGATTTGGAAGGGCGGCCCACGGTTAGCTGCTTGCTACCGACGGCAGAAGTCACATTAAAGTGCTAAAAAACAAAAAGAGACAAAAGAACAAAAAAGCTAAACACTCATCTAACGAAAACTTGTGAAAAACTCAAATATTTGCGACCCCAAACTCATACGAAAATACATTTTGACATCTGCGTGGTTTTCTCCTACAGATCTGATGTCATCGCTGATGTCAACGCATCAACAACGGCATCTTATTACAGAGAGTCTGTCTACATCTCTGCTGCTTCTCTTTGATGCTTCTCTTTCTTCCCCTGGTGTCTCCATCAATCAGTGAGATGCTGCCGAAGCCTTGGGAGGCAACACGGTGTAACGTGTGTGCATCTTGTGGAGAGAGACGTCCATTTATTACTCACTGTGTGTATGAGTGTGTGTGTGTGTGTGAGACGGAGATAATGACAGAGATATCGAAAGCAAGAGCAAATAAGTAGCTTTAATGTGAACAGAAAAAAGGGGTGAAAAAAAGAAGAAAGTGGTCTGCAAAGAGTGTTTCCGCCTGTGTGTGTACGTGTGTGGGTGTGTGTGTGTGTGTGTGTGACTAAGGGTGGTCCGCCGTGTGTGTTTACACTTAAGGCTCTTTTCTGTGTTTTCAGTGTGTTTGATGACAGCTGCTGAAAGCTTAATGGCGCTCTGTCTTGTGTGGACCCTGGTTATTACAGGATTCTCTTACAGTTAAATGGCAACACGTACACACACACACACACACACACACACACACACGCAGCTTGATTTCCTGGACCAGGTTAACCAACACAACTCATGTGACTGAACGCTGTGGGAAGCAGGCATCAGATTGGATTGGATTATATGTTCCAGAGGTCTTGCTGGGGCTAGAGTCGGCTAAAAGTTTAGCATGTGAAGAAGAAAGCAGGATCAACAAAGTCACCCTATGAAATATATATAGTTTATAAAGTGCAGCTGTTACAGGTGTGTATTGCAAGTTTTTTTTTAACTGTATTACAGTACACTGATATTGGGGTTTATAATAAAGCACGTTGCTAACTTATAAACCAGAAAAGAGAAATGTCTTAAGTGTTAATCTGAAAAAGAATAAATGTCATTGTTAATTTCTGACAATTTCTATTTCTAAAACTAAAACAAATGAGACAACTAGAAGTATAACATGAATGTGATTAAAAAAGAAAAGCAAAGCACAGAAAGGGGATACTGGACTTTAGGGGAAGATGCACTGAAGGTTCAAATAAAGGCTATGCGTGTTGATCAGAGTTCAGAAATTGTGACATACACAAGTATTGTCAGCCAGAGCATCAGATTAGTCATTTCAAGGCTGTTATATTTGGCAGCACGCAGCACTCTGAGACCAGTATGGTCTGGAAACAGATGAACTTTAATGATTTTTTCTGTTGCAGAAAGGTGGAAGAGGTGAATAAATGAATAGAAGTCTTGGGGGCAGGGGACGGTAAATGATAGCCAAAGCGTTTGTGTTATCCTCTTGTGTAAGTCATGAAGTTCAACTGGATGTTTTTTTTTGACGGTTTAATTGCGAGATGAATGTGAAGCACAGTCATAAAGTTCGCAGAAGTCCCACCTTCTGCATCTGTCCTAAATGTAGTGTTTGATGGTTTCACCCTGCTCTTCACCTCATCGTATGAAGCACAGTAGAGCCAAATGAAGGTACTGTAACATCGGCTGGCTCACAGAACCATCTGGATACCTTTAGCTCTTTATGAGTGTTGGTTGTGGTGTTAACAGGCAGCTGTTGACGAGCTCTTAGACTTACCGTCAGCTGTCAGATTTCTGTTGCCTGGGCAACAGACAGGAAGTGTTAATTTCACTCATCAGTCTAATCTCTTCAGATTCATTAGGTTTTTTTAAAGTTCAATTCACAGCTAACAGAGCCGACACACGCATGCACATGTAACTGACTGGAAACAAGGCATAAAGCTTCTGTAGGTATTTAGAGTCTTAACAGAAGCAGACGTTAGGTTAATGAAGATAAACATGGAAGTGTTTTTACCTTCTTTATCAACCGCTTGTTAACCTTGCTTACAGATGTGTGTGTTTAACAAGTGAGTTTTAAAAGGAACAGCTGGATAAGACAGTTTTTTCTTATATATCCTGAATTGTATAACAAATGAACAAAAATACCTTTTGTTAGTGTTATAGTATAGAAATTTAAGTCAACTTAATCTTTAAAGTTATTTTATTAAAGACCTAATTAGCAAACTGATGCTTATGAGATCAGAATCGCATTAGTATCACTGTTATTAGAGTTAAGTTTTGGGCTAAGGTCAGATACAGTTAAGAAGTTTAATTTCAATTTATTTAGACATGTTGCTTTTTCTGACTCTGACTGTGCCAAACGTCTGAGTTTTAGTTCCTGAATCAGGCAAAAATCATTCAGGTTGGATGGAAAGTACACGAGCTCATCAGCCCAGTTTGTTTCTCAGTTCTCCTTGCATCAGGTCTACTCTGACCATGTTAATTACAGAATCTGGGTTGTTTTTTGGG
>JAUZTA010000018.1:2665157-2685280 GCA_034780835.1 Ctenochaetus striatus | reverse complement strand
ATTTAAAAAAAAGAAAGTACCACAAACAATAAAGAATAATCTGTGTACACTTTTAAGAAGACGCATGAACACCAGCACAGAAACACACCATTATATAAAAAAGATTACAGGGCTTAGGGAGCTGTGTTCCTGGGAATTAGCTTTGAGGCTGGCCTGCTCCAACTCAGCTTCGTCTTCCAAAACCAGATAGCAAAAAAAAGACAGAGAGAGAGAGAGAGAGAGAGTGAAGTAAGAGAAAAACAGCTAGGAGTGCAGAGGGAGAAAATTTGTTCGATGGAGAGGAACAGTCTGGGAAATTAACTTCAGGCAGGTGGAGAGGAAGTGTCAGAAAAGAATTCATGTTTCACACCAAAGCTCAAAGGCGAGATAATAGAAGATATGTGAAGCAGACTCAAAGTTTGACTGTAAACTTTAGGCAGGAGAATTGGAAAATGTTAAACTTTAGACTCGTGGCTATAAATGTGTACAGATGTAAAGTGTAGAGCGCACGGCCATCGTTAGTCTGACTTTTGTCAGGTTTGGCTGGTTGAGCTCCTGCTGCATTTGGACTTGATTTTCAAGATAGTGTTGAGAGATATGGCCAAAGTTAAAATAACACAACAATTACTTTTTGAGTGAGGTGTTTTTTCCCCTCGACCTCCTAAACAAATCAGTGCTCCTTCACATAGTTTTCTCGAGTCTCCAAACCTTAAAGAAGGGACATCAGAGGTCTTTCAAAAAATGTTCTCTTTTTTCATATTTCGATGATGGTTATTGCGTGGCACAAAAATCTTACATGGTTTGATCAGTGGGGTCAGATCTGGTGACACTGGAGGCCTCACATCATCATCATAATTATCAAACCATCATAATGTTATAATATCAGTTAACTGTGTTCTAATATTGACATTAATAATTGAGTTATACAGATATGACACTACTTTATCATTATCATAGAGTTGTAATGTAAGACCTTCATAGACTGTCTTAAATCAAAGAAATGCTGTTACTTATCAAGAAGCACACGATAAAAAGGAGAAAAGAGGAAAAAAATAAATGGGACCAAGCAGAAAAAGGCATAAAGAGGGACTTCCAAACGACTTTAAGCACACATTGTTTTCAGTTATTCCACATCCACGATTAAAGCAAATTGTGATGCTCATCGAACCTTAAGCCTGACAGAAATTGTACTTTGCTTTCCTCATATTCTCAATAGCCTCAATCCAGGATCATCTGGATTATGCCATAAAAACGTATTCTAAATCAAAATTAGATCTTGTATTTTTCCCAGCTTACATTGCCAATGTCAGGAACAAGTCTGTACGTGGAGATAATCCTTCATTCTCCAGGGTCTCAGACAGGCAGCTAGTGTTAGGGACATGGATCGCTGCTTGCTCAGCGGCATGCGTGTGCTGGGAGGGGGAAACTATCTGATGGGGTGAGGGGTGTGACACATGCCAGGCGCACACACACACATGCACACACATATTTATGGTGTGTTAATAGTTACTGAAGAGCTATCTCCCAACAGCTTTATTCTGGCACAACTCTCTGAATTAGCTTACAGTTTGAGGCTCATCTCATCTCACTGGAGATAATAAACCTGTATTTCCAATTTCCAACCTATCCCTGCTTTTTGTTCTGTGCTCCCCAGTGCATCTCTCTTTTCTGTCCTGCTTCCAATTCAATTAACTAACTCGAAGTGCAAGCAGAAATTCTAATAAATGCCGCTGAAAGAATGACTAATTTGATTGTGATTTAAAAAAAAAAAGCTCTAGAGAGAACCGAGCTTATCCTCTTTGACTCTGTTTGTTCTGTCCAGATCAGATCAGAATCAGAGCAGAATCAGAGCTTGCATTTCTTAGTAGGCGGACTGGGAGGCATGTGTTTGCAGCATGTGTTATCTCATCAGCTCAAACAGCCTGAACGCCGCACCGTGTCTAATTTCAACATGAGGCTGATAAAAATCAGCACACTGGTGGCGTGTCAGTCTTTTGCAGCCTGACCGCACAGACTCATTCAGAAGTGTACACACACATGAACCACAAGCCACGAGTGTGCATAACTCAAACACATGCCTACACACACCCCGAGGCATTGGTTTTTTGACAAAGGGCACCTTGAGCAAAAACCTCAGTAAGTCACTGTCAAAACAGGAAAGCAAACAACTTGTAAAGTACACCATCAATTTTCTTTGTTTTTCACCTGATGGCAAATAAAAGTGTCATCATGACAGTAGCACCTGCCCATTAATACTACGCTTCACTCGTCTAATACATGTGTTTAGCAATGCAACAGATTGACCTTGTCTCCAATTCGACAAAAAGGCAGTAATTATGCAAGAAAAAACAGGAGCGCCGGCTTCTCTCTTCCAAGCCCTGTTGATTAATGGCGTCCGTGTCTGGCATAGTTCAGTGCGGATTGGATTTACAACGGCCAAATTGATGGGTGAACTCCTACTGTGAGACAAACGTCAAGACAGGATTTCCTCCTGAGCCGTGAACGTGAAGACTCGTAGCGTATGAGAAGTCCTGTGGAATGTGATCCAAACCATCTGTGGGTTAAATAAGCGGAAGATTTGTGGAGATTTGTGAGAGGTGAATCTCAGGTCTCCCCTTATTCTGAGCGGCTCTGAGATTGGAATACAGATTGAAGATGGAGCTGAATAAGAGAAGAGCGAAACGAGTTGGTTTGATGGGGGACAATGGCGCCATAGAGTGTGAACAAAGAGTCTTTCACACACCTTGAATGTTTGCATTGTGTTTAGATGAGATCATAAATTAGTAGATAGAGAGACGGGTGATGATTGAAGGACGAGGGGTGAAGGGAAGGTGGCCTTATAGGGCCAATAAGGGAAATAACGATGGAAATAGACGCGGTTGTGTTTGCCTTCAGGCTTCCGTTGACACAAACCGATGGCAGGCAGGCGGGGTAACTTGTGTGGACATGGAAAACCCTGAGGGTCTGACATGTGTTCCTACTGAGAAGATGGCATTCAGGGGAAAAAATGCAGTGGGGAAAAACAAATAAATGGAGATGCACAGATAGCACCTACTGTACCGAGCTATCACCTTCCTGGAAGCTGTTAGCCACACGCTAGGTGCAAATAGGGTTAAGAAATTAGCTTTTTCCCCCAGTGATCTGTTTTAGAGGTTTATTTTTAATCATCTGAGCTGCATGTTTTTCACTACTTTAGTTCCTGTACTTGTTGTTTTCAGATGAAGAAAATCTTCAATTTCCCTTGGCAGTGCAGCCCGCTGCTTTGGAGTATGAGTTGTAAATTGTGGTCACCCGCTTAAGGACAGGCAGGAAAACAGTCAGTTCTTCCAACTGCATGCTTGCAAGCAAATTATGGCTGATGCATTAACAGAACACTCTCAAATTTTGTGCTTCATTGCAAGTTTTATAATGACTAACTAGCCCAGTAATTCTTGGCATTATGTCCATTCTAGACAGTTCTACACCTTGGTATTTACATCCCAAGAGAAAGACAAGAAAAAGAGTTTTCATCCCATCATTGGAGAAGCAAGTTACAATCATCTTTTTTATGAGCCTTAACCATCCTAGAAGTGTTTTTGCTGCCTTCCCTCTGCCTAATTACTGCCTTTTACCAACCCTTACCTTTAATTTTCAAAATGTTAGTGATGGATGTGAGTAAAAAACACTGTATGGGTTGAATGGGTTTCAATAATCCATCCAGGACTGCCCCTTGTCTGTAGAAAGGGTTGGACTAGTACAAAGACTCTGGATTCAAATTTGCATTTATAGTGTGCAGTCAATGAAGAAAACATGATCAGAGAAAAAGGCCAAAGCTTGACATGCCTGATAAATTGCATTAAATTATATTTGAGAGCTTTTTGCTTCAGGCCTGTGTTAAAGTCTGAACACGAATGTCATCCATGTCTCTTTTTTACCAAGAGAGCTTCTTTGATGGCACCTGTGTGAACAGAGTCTCACACTTCTGGCTGTGTTGCCGTGTCTAAACCACAAATAAGGCCACAGATTTGTGATTACTGTTTTTCTTGAATCGAGTCCAATTTGTAGTGGTTTTATTTTTCACAGTTTTCTCTTCAAGAAACAATCAATCAAGTGCAATAAAGAGTCACCCTCTATTGGTTTTTATACGACAGCAGTTCTTTTCTGATATTCTAATTTGGTTCTGATGGAGATCATTAAAATTGTCAGCAGTATGAAAGTAAAGTATAAGCCCGAGAAATGCAGGAAGGGGGACTTGTAAAACTGCTATTACTTTATGAATGAAGCTTTCTTGGACATTTCCCCCCATTATGGGAATACCTGTCAGGATACGTTTCATGCAGAGCTGTTTTTCATTTTGTCGAAAGCAGCAGACAGATTCTTTCCGACGGGTTCTGGTCTACTGGGATGTCTCTCTCTCTCAGATGGCAAACAGCAGATTTGGGCCTGTCTAGACTGTTTGTAGAGTGGTTACCATTGGTTACAAGGTGCCAACTCTTTGGAAAAGTAACAAAAATTGTGGAACTTGGGACCTTTTTTTTCTCTTTCTTCCTCTGATTCCTACTCGGCAGGGTTTATCAATTGTTCTGCCAAAAAGAAAAAAAAAAGATCAAGTGGCAGCGAAGTCATCGTTGGTTCTTAGGTTGTCAGTTCTTACCAGGTGCCGTGTCCCTTATAATCCATGCTCGTTATTCTTAAAAAAATCCCCTAACAGACAGAAAAAACGCTGCACTCTGACTCGATAATTCAACAATTTATTCTAAATAAAGTAAAAGAGTTTTCCTGCACTTGACTGCACTGCCGGAGGTAGCTGTTTAACCAGTCTGCTGTCTGTTAGCAAGCCTCAATAATCTGTGTGTTTTAGTTCAGCCTATAGGGCTTCCTGAAGCAAGCATTTACAAACTTCAAAAGCCTATTAGCTCAATGTGAAGACATACAGAGCCAAGTCTGATAAAAGTTTAATTACAGAGGCCTTTATCTCAGAGAACCTGCTTGTTAGACCAAGAAGTTACAACAAAGACTTGCTTTTGCCTCAATAAATTGTTTGACCCTAATGACTTCATTTATTTATTTTAAATTAGATCGTGAAAGCTTAAAAAAAAGAGATGAGATCTGTAAGAAATTTGGAAGAGTAAGTTGATTTAGTTCAGGTTTGTTTTTGTCTGCTTTCAAGTTTCCTTCCGTAGAAACCGGGTGTTGAAACTTGACAAATTACCTTCACGAGCACAAGGCAAAACAAAACAAAGAGAAGAATTATCTGTGAAAGTGAGAGATGACAGCTAGGAACTCCGGTCTCAGAAGTTGAAGAGATGCAACGTTTGCCGTATGACAAATACATTTTGCAACATCTCGGCTAATTACATGAAGGTCAGAACAGTTGGGATCAAAGAGCAAAGCAATCAGTCCATTTCTCAGATGACCGAACAGCACTCTGCTCTTGTTGAAACACATTGGCTTTGAGCCTGCGTGACCCGGAAAAAAATTGAAAAGTGAAATGAAAGAACAAAGAAGAGAAATGTTCGGAGGGAAGGAGTTCACATTATCAAGTCTGCGTTTGTTCCGTGTGAAGAGTGACAGGATAACTGAGAACAAAGCATGAGGAGGAGCGTGAGGAAAGGAGAGGCAGGGAGGAACAAAGATGGGGTGAAACTAAGACACACGCCGAGTTTCCATTCAACTGTCAGACAAACTTTATATAAACTTTTCACATTGTTTATTGTCACAGAAAATACAATCAAAATTTTTCCCGTCTACCAAAATGGAAAACCCCAGGAAGAAAGAAACTGGCTTCCAAACAGCTTAAAACTAACAAAATCAACCTTAAAAACTCAGGATATCTAGTGTCCTTATATACAACGCTTTCACTGAGACCTGCAAGTGGATAAACACATTCTTTAATTTCCATTAGTTTCGACTAACAACTACAGAAAACATAAAAAGTCAGTTTTGCAGCAGTAATGGGGCTTTTCCTGCAGTTCAGAGGTACAGTAAAGTCTATTACAGATTTGGCAAAGTGCTGGTCCACCAAACTGCCACCATCAGGGCTGGAAAGGTTAGACAGAGGGCAGGGAGGTAGCTGGTGAGGAACTACATGAGGCCACGGTGAGGTTGAAGAGAGAAAGATCAGGGCTTCATGTGAGTGAAAAAACAAAAGAGCGGCGAGCGCTCGGCCGTCGAGTGAAGTAGGCAGGCTGAGAGAGAATGACAGCCACGTCCAGTGAGAGTGAAATGAACCAGAGCAGAACAAGTGTAGGTCAAAGCCCGACGGGGAGGCGAGTCCTCTGTGCATGTGAACATATATCACTTACACAGTTTTGATGGTTAAAACAAACACGCACTTACACACTCAAACGCCTGCACACAAACCGACAAGCAGGGAGGTCATGGCCGCTGAATAAAAAGACTGGATCGTAAGCCGCTCCTGGCATGGCTTTAGAGCTAGGAATTAGAAAAAAAAAGTTTTTAAAAGTTGAGTAGAATAATAAAAGTTGTGAGTCAAGCCTCTCTGGAGCCTTATTCCTCTTGCCGTGGCATGAAAAATACCCTGAATGCTTGCGCTGCGGTGGAGGCTGAGTGAAACCGGATCGGCAGCTGAAGCAGCGGCTCAGCGGGGGACGGTGTGTGGGTTCGGAAGCCGGGTCTTTAACGAGGTGTCGAACTGATCGGCTTGGCTCGGGCAAAAACTGATACGCCCACCCGCCCGACCCTCTGTGTGGCCCCGCGCAGCACCCAGGACAAACCACCGGGGACCATCAAACAGAGGCCGCGGCGCTGCCAAAGCTGCTCGCAGCCCATTATCGGCCTGGAATTAGAACATTTGTCTCCTGCCAAAGCCTTTTAATATCAACAGCCCATGTTTTACATGAAAGGATTTTGCTGACATACTTATTCACAACAACTTGCAAAGATTTCTAGAGAAAGACTAAGAAGTTAGACCAAGAGGAGTGGGAGTTTTGAGTCACCCTGCCTGAAAACTGTATGTATACAGCACCCTTTGTATTCATTTAGAGGAGAGAAGCAGAAAGTACTGTATAATCTTTAACAATTACAGAGAACTGGGCACACTGGTGAAAGAATGATTTCAAGTCCTTAAAGGTACAAACATCAGAAGTGTCAACATGCTTCTGAACTGTCAAGTCTGAATCAAACAATGTCAGTAACTTAATCTTAACACAGTTCTTTCTTGTTAAGTAGTAAATTAAGACATTTGTTTTTTAAATTTTATACCTCAACATAGGAAATTGGATCCCCGTTTTAGAAATGACAGTGTTCTCTGATTGCTACATTTTTTTAGTTTTTGTTTTCTGGTGCAAAGTGACTTTTAAATCTAAAACCCAGCAACTGGTGTTGCCCTTTCATAAAGCTGGCAGCCTTGCATGTGGCAAATTACAGAACAGTTTGAAACGGCTGAAGCAGAGGCTGAAATATCCTTTCAGTCTCATGTGTGGGTCAGGGGTCAAAACCAGGTCGAGATAACCCTTGTGATGTCAAAAAGGTCATTTTTTCAAATAGTGAAAACACTGGAAAGTTGACTTTCAGTGTCACAGAAGACATCACACAGCTGTGCTTACAGGCTGAGAGGGACTGCAGATGACGAGTGAAACTGATGAAGAGCATCTTTAATAGCCTCAATAGAGAGCTGGAACACAAAGATACAGAATATACTTATTTTATGGTCAGACATTTCCTAATGAGATGCTTTTTTTCAACCTTAACTTATTGTTGAGGTTTGGAGTCATTAAAAGTATGTCAGTATAGTGAAGTCACATACAAGAGCAGAACAAACAAAACTCTTCTAAGTCCCACTGTATTATTAAAGCAAAATGAGTTCCAGAGGGGAATATTTCCAAAACTTCTGCACATGAAACCAGAAGTTCACAGTCTGATGTCACCAGAGGTAAAATGAGAAATATATTTCAGTAATTTGAGCAAACTGAATTTTTAAATATTCTGCCGGACTATTTTAGAGCCTCATGAAGCCTCTTCTTTGTCAGCCTAGTCTTACCTGAAGAGTAACCCCACACATGTAATAGCCCCACCCATCAACAGATGGCAGTGTTCTGTCTGTGATGGCGAGGGGGAGAGAGGAGAGGCAGCAGCAAACACAGCAGACCCCTGCGAGGAGGGAGGCTGCTTTAATCATGGATCTAACCTTGGGAGATGATAGTTAGGCTGCAAATGAGCCGCTGAGCGAGAGACTGGGCGGAGCTGAGCTTTCTCTCCACAGAACTGAAGATTTAAATCATTTTACATTTACATTACAGCCATTTAGCTAACGCTGTCCTCTGTGACAAGGGTAGCGAGATAAGCTTCAGATCCTGGGTCACCGACTAATAGAGGAAACATATGGAAACCATCACATTTAGAATGAAGCGAACAGTTGGCTGTTAAAGAAGACAAAATGAGAGGAGACTTCAGTAAGAAAGGAAAGAGGTGGCAGGATGAAGAGGTAGGGGCATGGAGAAAACAAGCAAAGGGCAAATGAGGAGGAAATAGGAGCAGAAGACAAAAAAAAAAGAGTATGGAAAGGAAGCGAGAAGGAGGATGCTGCACGTTGGGAATGCCAGGGAAAAGGTCAGCTGCCTCCTCAGCACTTCTCCTTGATAAACTGAGGGATACAGTGGCCTGGATAAATCCTCCTCTGTCTTACTTACTGAGATGTCGAGTATTTCATCTCTGGGTCTATAAATGGGCTCCTGTGGGGTAGAGGCAGTCTGAAGTGAAGAGGACTGAGTAACTCTGCAAGGGGAGCTGATAGGGAAACAGTGTTCCAGCAGAGGTTTCCATCACAGATTTCAAATGCAGTCGGGCAGACCATTTCTTTTAGTTTTGTTTTACAATATTTTAACTTATTTATGACAGATTTAAACATTAACAGACCAACTGAAAAAGTAAAGGTGTATCCACAGTGGTGGATGGTTTCTGCTTGTGGCTGAGACTGACAAGTAGATTCTGTTTCACGTCTTCCAAGTAATACAAAAGCACTGAACAGGTGCCCTTGGACAAAGCAGCCAAACCCTGACTGCTGCGCATCAAACAGACCCTGAAGAACTGCTTATCTGACTATGGAGCAGCCCTGCCGCTCCAAAAGGTCTAGGTCCTGTTTGTGTATAGGCACAGTTTCATCCAAGGGAAATTCATAAAGCAATTCTTCTTTAATTAGGGTAGCTTAGCATAGAACTACTTTGAAACAACTAGTCTGGCTGTCCAAAAGTACTGTCTAAATCTGAACACTCAAAATGATACACCTCATTAATTTTTCCAAGGTCCAGACCTTTAAAATCCACCCACTCTACCCATCAGAGCTGACTGACTCCTCCAGGTCCTGCACTGTGATATTAAAAACCAGTTTTTCATGTGAGACAGCAGACTATAAAATGAGCAATGTGGGACCTAACAACTAGTAAATCAGCACCATGAACATGACTTCCCACTACAGTTTTGCTTTTGTCAGTGAGTCGGTCTATCTGTGGACACATACCGACCACAGGACACATCTACTATGGGATGCATCCGCAAACTACTGGGTTTTGGCACTAAAACTACTTGGTCAGAGCTTCCTTGGTCCAGTCTGTCCAGATATGTTGGTTTCCAGTGATTAGTAAGGAAAAAATCTATTCTGCCACCCCAACAGAAATCCCTTTGAGTTGTCAGACTGCAGATGGAAATGAAGTTGACAATTCTGTCAGATTTTTTTTTTTCTGCTCTGTGCAAAAACCAAAGTGTAAAAGTAACAATTTGTGGTTTAACAGGCTTATGTGCTGGACTCCAGGACGTCACTGCGCACTTTGGTCTGGCGCAGTGACGTCCTGGAGTCAAACCGCAGGTTGTCATCACTGTTTTCATTACTGTGAAGCAGCTTTATGCAGAAAGAATCTCAGAACAAAACAAAACTTGAGGGGATAACACAAAAAAATTGTGAGAAAACTTAAAAGTAGGTTTTCATTTTACCATTTTTTACCATTTTCAATAGTGATTAATCATGTATACACAAAAATTGTACACCTTTGTTCTTTTTGAAGCCCTCATTAAAATCAATTTCAGCCCAGATGTAATTTCTCAGCACTTCCTTAACCTCCTTCATGACTCACTAACTCTCCGTCTGCTGCTCACACCAACATTGACTCCCGTTATCAGCAGCACCCACTCACCACACACTGAAAGCTGATAGTAAATTTTTGGGTTATTCCAGCAGTAACCACACTCCAATACCCCCAGTATGATAACATAATGCTGAAAAATGCTTATGATAGGTTCGTCTCGTAGTGGCTCAGCCGCCTGGTGCCAAAACCTCATACTTAAATCTTGGCACAAAAAAAAGACAAAAAAAAAGTGCCCACAGTAAATATTTTTGAGCTTTTCTGCTGATTTTCCATAACTTAACAATTTCAGAACTATAAACTGTCATAAAAGGTGAGAAAAGGCCGTGAGAAGGAGACGCTTCTGCTGGTCTCTGTCTTAACTGTATGTAAATCAGTACGAAAACATATTTGGTGGGCAAATATTAATCATGATACACTAGAGATCAAACAAGCTGGGGTCCATCTGTGGTTTTGTTTGTTTATTTTGTACATAAGTACATTAAAGGTGCTGCATTAAAGTGTCAAGCATTACAGTGGAAAAAATGTGTTTTGCTGAAGCTCTCTCATGAGCGCTTGTCTCACTGCATCAAGAAAGCTGGATGCACAACAATAAAGCCTCTGATATGAGTTTATAAAAACAAAAAATATATGAATACATTTGTGTGAATCCCACTGTAAATGACACAAGAATGTGTTCAAAGTCATCAAGTAAAATTAAAATCAATTGCTTAAATTGTTTAAATAATGTTTTCACTGTGCATAGTTAGTGTCTTTTCTTAAGTTTATGCAGATGAGCATTTTCTAATTAAGGGACTACATAAAATATATTGAACATAAAGAATGTCAGAATTGCAAAATCATGAAACACGATGTTCCATACGAACATTTCTCAGCAGTTTAAGAAACAGAAACAAGAGCACTGTTGATTTTGACATTGATGAGACAAAGCAGTGCAGTTTAGCGGCAGAACGCTGGAGTTTAAATGATGAAAACACAAACAAAAATAAGCGTCTGATGAATTTGACACCGTGCGAAACTGAAAATAAATACCAGGTAAGTGCTGACTTAGTTGTCAGTGAGCACTGAAGTATTTCTTTTTGTTCCCTACAAATCAAAGCTAAAGGTGTGCAGTTTCTCCTGACAATCGGTGACACTCTGCACAGTCAACAGTCTTTATCATATAACCAGCGTATGGCAGCAATATAAATAGGAGCAGTAAGCTTTTTCTCCCGCAAATAGGGGTATTGAATAAAGTAGTATGAGATGTCCATTAAGGCTGTAACACTAAAACTGTGGAAACCTGAACACATTTTAACTTACCGTTGACATAAATTGGGTATAATTTGATAATTGAGGGAGCAGTTTCTATGAAGCAGCCTCACCAGAACCATGTACTTATTTCAAACCCAACAGAAAGTGAGGAAACCGTAACATAAACAGAAGAGCGACTGAGAAAGAATGGCAGGGGAGATTTCTCTTGCATGCTGTACATTAAGAGTCTGTTTCAAGATTTCAAGATGATCATCTCGAAGCCCTTGAGCGGACAAACTGGAGAAACCTGATAGGAGAGATCACATGCCCGTTTCAAAGTGTATCCCTCTCAAGGTCTTGAAATACTGAGTGACAATTTTTAAAAAAGCAGCATTTTCCAAAAATGGATTGAACCATTATTTCACTCTCCTCTGCCTATTTTTTCCCCCTTTTTACTTGGAGAGGGGAGGTGGGTATCAATATGACTAACTCTAGAGAGAAGTTATGATTGGAGGAGTGGACAAAATATAACTTTATCAACTATTTTGATGAAGAAAGGAAATGCTGAATATCAGCAGATTGGTATAAGACAGCTCAGTTTCTTTGAGGAAAGCAAAATCAGGGCAGTCATGGTCCTTCACAACAGCAAGAAACATAATCGCCAAAGAAAGATCTTTTTTTGAATCTTGAGGAAACACTTCCTGAATGGTTTAATTGGGGGTACACTCAGCACTGACCTGCCCGCTGATCTTCCCAAACCAGACACTCTTCTAAGGAGGCTCAGAATGGCCTCACTTACCCCCAATTCATGCCGTCTGAAATGGGCTTAGCACTTCAGCACAGCCAGGATAATGCCTGGAAGACTCCACCAGGTAAGTATGTGTATGTGTGTGCGTGATTTTATGTGTTTATGGTTTCCCAAGCAGGCTGCTGAGACTTTCTCAAGTATTACATCTTACATTGTTGCAATGCACACATACACAAGCACAGAATTCTCTAAAAGTTACAGTTTTATAAATGTAACACGTCCACGCAGGGCTAAAGAAAAGGTGAGAAGGGATTAAAAGTGCAAAATTCGAATAATGAACCCTGAGAGGTGAGCTGGTATAATATGGAAATCCAAACCTTATTCATGTCGCTAATGAGAGCTTGAACTGCTCTGTAACAACAAGGTCACAACCAGCTGACCTGGCTTTCATCAAGAAGAAACATGACATTGTGACTGTTAAGCATGAAAAAAAATCCCTCTCCCCTCCCACAGCGAAGTGTCTTTCTACATGCTGGGTCAGAGGTCAGAGGTTACAATAGCCACAGAAAGGCTCCATTACGGCCTGCCTGAACAAAAAAAACTGACGGCTAAACCCTCGTACGCTTCATTTGCCCTGAAGGTATTACACAGAGGCAGAACGGGGAGAAAAAAGGGCAGATAGAGTTAGAAGTAATAAAGAGTTTTCCAGTCGGGTCAGATGAGAGTTTTGCGGCCGGCCCTGCGCTGCTGCTCCTCTTGCAGCTGTGGTCAGATGCTATTAAGGACGTATAAGAGAGACGGATGGCCGCTGACAGGCTGAGGAAAGACCCGAGCGTATATCTCTGGGTTTCTTCTGACGTCTTGCTGTTTCAGGAAGGTGGTGGTTGAGGCGGTGGTGGTGGTGGTGGGGGGGGGGTTTACACGGTTAGAATTTATGCTGTGGTCTTCGTCCAGATCCCAAGTTCATGACCCCCCCCCACCCCACCCTCCCTTCTCAACAAGCAGGTCTTTGTGTTGCCTCTAATTTGACAGGCCCTGTGTTTTCCCCCTACTGTTAGGCTGCACTTTGAGCTTTTCTCTCTTTTGCTGTTATTTCTGTGGTACGGTTACAACGGAGAGCCAAGAAAACACATAGTTAACTTGTAGAGATGATCAGACTTTCACAGCTACTATCAAGACAAAAAAAAAAAAAAAAGGCTGAAATTCTGGAAAGTGCAGTTTGATTAAGATTGCAGACTGCTGCCTGGTACGAGAAAAGAGAGATTCGCTATGTGTAATTTATAGCAGTTCTATGTCATTGGGAAGAAACAAGAAAAAAACTCAAATAGCATAGCAATTAAGTTATTTTCTCTGGTTTTCGGAGGCCCGGTGATTATTTGGGATAGAGGAGGTGCGGGGACGTCTGCCTGGGTTTAGCCTTGAGGCCAACATTAGGCCCGAGCCGCGGAGATCCTCTCCTTTGGTCCTTGTGACCGCTAACATCTTGGGTTACTTTGTGTAAAGCTGCCTCGCTTCCTGCGCCGCTTATTCTCAGACTCTCTTTACCGTCTGTTTGTTTGTCTTTCTGGGTGTGTGTGAGTTTAAGTTTGCTTGTGTACCTTTAAATGAGTATGTGCAATGTGCTGATGCAGATGTACATTTTTTTTGTCCAAACAAAGCTTTGCAACAAGTGTCTTTAGATCAGTGTTTGCCATTCCATTGTCTGATTTACAGAGACTAAGGGATCGGCAGTTACTAAAGCCATAACCTGTACATTCATGTTAGTGGGTTTTAAGACAATCATAATTTACAATTCAGTCATACCTGCTCTGGATCGGTGTCATAAAAGCTTGACATGTCTTGTGCTTTTAAAATGACTGTGAAAGAGAGAAAAGCTGCAAAAATGAAAGAAATTGGAACTGAGGAGAATTGTAATGAAGGCCAGTTGGAATGTCGGGACATCAGAGGAAAAATTAGCTAAGTGGTGAAAGAACACGGAGGACAGTGTGCTGTTTAGAGCTGGACTGCGGCCTGATGGCGCATGGCGCCGAGCCTGCTTTAACAGCTGTGCATACGCACCCCGACATTTAGAATTCCACATGAGATGAGGGACAGATATATGCTTTCTGTTTCCACTCCTTTTGCTCAGGCTCCAACCTGCTTGCTTCCATTTTCCTGGAAAAAACACTGCCTTGGGGGGAAGCGACAGACTGCCTCCCCACGTGATGCTTGGCGGCATCGTTTGGCGACTGGCACTACCAATCTGGACCCCGTTACAGGACCCACCTTGAGAGAGAAGCCCCCCGCTGTGTGGCACAGATGGGATACCACTGAGCTGGCACACTCCTTTGGTAAATTCATTTATGTTGACCTCAAATGTTTTTTTTTTAACAAAAGCAGAATGAAACTAGAATTCATTCATGAGAAATCAAAGCACATGAATCTGAAGCTCTAATTTCTTTTCTACTGGCAGAAGTGAGGACAGATGAAACTGCATCACCTTGGTCCTCTTATGAACTGCGCACAGAATAATGCAGTGTAAGTCACGAGAGGTGCAGCTGAAGAAACTGCCTGCTGCAGTTACAAGTTTTTTTTTTTTCACCGCTGCAGGGAGAATCGATTCCAGATCTGCGTTACGTCACGTACAGGATGGAGGTTGTTTATTCCCCTCCGATGCAGTTTTTATTTTTGGGACATGGACGTTTTAACATAGGTGCCTGGGTTCATTTTGCACACAAAGCTGCTGGGAGCCAAACAGGATGAAGCTTCTCCTTTTCCAAAAAAGCAGATGCCAAAAAAGAAACAGATGATGGCAACGATACAAGAGGCAGAATCTGAGGTGAGCTCTATAAATCAGAGATGTGCTCAGCTTGAAGTGATAACACAATAGAACGTAAGGAGAAGGAGCTGGAAACAAGAAATTCCTACATTACCCCTACGGTGTCTAACAAAGTGTTGGCTGCAGGGAGTTGCACAAAAAACATTTGGAGGAAAAAGATTTGTGATGGGTGTTAGACTGATTGTGAGAGAGTTAGAGGAGTGGTAGTCAGTGTCTTGAGCCTGAACATATCAAGCTGGACATCAGCAGCAGCAAGACAAGCAACTTTGTGTAAATGAGCGTGAATGCAAAACGATGAGATGCTAAAAAATGATTACTCACCCAAAACATGGATCACTTAATGAATTAATCACACATCAATATATCAAGAACAAAGAGGAGGCCTCATATAAAAGAGCAACATCTGACTTTCAGTAAATAGTTACACATCCCAAATTCATTTAGGTTTCATTTTCATGGGTTTAGGTTTTATTCAAACGCCAACGATGAGGGATGAGGTGAATAATGAGTCAAACCGAACTTCAAACGAGTCTAGTTTACACTAACCCAATGGGATTAAGTGATGCAGCCACATTGGGTCTAATCTGAAAGGTAAGATCTGAATGGAGGAGCAGCTTGCGTGGTCCCTCAGTAAACTGCAGCATCATTCCTTGGGAGGAGATCTGGGAGAGCAGGCCTTTATTGTTATGAATCAGAGATGGAGACACTTGTGTTGGAAACCTAGATGTTTTTAATGTCAGGTCTGCTAAGACGAAAGGAAAGAAGCAAAAGGTTCAACTGGTCACAAATAGAGTGTATCCATTATCTACGCCCACTTTGCCCGGCGACACAGCAAATGAAGAATGACTGATCGTTTTACACTGCGTTTCCGAGGGGGACAGGGGCAAAAAGAAGTGGGAGGAGTGGGAGTGGGAGTGCAGGAAACGCCTGACCGCGGCCATGTCCTCCCCCTGATTTATACCCCTTCTCCTTTCTGCAGGGCTATTACGGGTAAGACAATATTTTCATATTGTTTTATTAAACACTATGTGGCCTTATTTATTGCTGTCTCCCTGGACAGCTATAGCATACCTGCAGTGGCAGTTTGCACAGCCCCTGACCGGACTGAAAAGGCCCATTGAAGCTCCATTAGATGAAATATGGAGCTGTCAGAGAGTGTGACCCCCTCACAGGGAGACACTGCACACGACTCTGAGTGTGAGTGTGAGTGTGAGTGTGTGTGTGTTCAAGATAAGTGACCAAATGTGATTCTTAGCCATGAATTATTTTGTCTTCTTTTCCACGAGTATGTTGTGTCAGGTAACACGTGTGTTTTTGTGCCTACACTGTGTCCATTTGTATGTGTCACTGCATATCTTACATATAATCTACTAGCCAATAAGATTCTTTAGTGGCTCAGCGCTCCTGGTAGCTGACTTTATTAAGGCTACTGGGATAACAATGGTTCTCCGCCTTTCTGAGCAGCAAAGACGCACATCAGCACAAATCATGCAGTTCTGTGTGTACCTCTATTTTTTTAAACAGAACATCTACTTGTTGACAACATCATGGAGCCTCTAAACACCACTGAGAGGGTAATTATTATCCTCCCCAAAAATCCAAAGTATTAGGCTGAGATCTGCCGACTATGATGACCAAAGCTTATGAATTACATTATTTTACCGCTCTGTGAAGCCTTGCATCCTGTACAGAAGCATCTGCATCTGTTATGTGTCTACACATTTATTCCAGGGGTCCTTTAAGTGGTCATCCATCTGTATTTATCAGAACAGTACAGAAGGGAGAAGTAAAAATGGGTTTTTGGAGAATTTAAAAACAGTGTGGCTTATTATGTGAAGCTGAAAAATCAAAGAAAAGACTGACATCTTCAGTTAAGTCTGACAGCATCACTAGCTGTCAGACAATAGCTATCTCTGATAGAGTGAGTGGCGTTTTGTTCTGGTACTTTTTGTTACATTAACATCATCCCATGACTCATTGCTGACCTTTGGCAAACTGGTACTCTTGTCAGCTTCAATGTTTGAAATTAAATACCACAAAGGAATTAGACCAAGAAAACTTGATTGAAGTTCCATCCTATGAAAATCTAATATATGGTATTGTATTTTAGTGCATAAAACAAATTTACATAACAGATGACTGGTTTATATTGACATCTGAATGTTCGGAGAATGAAAACAAATAAATAAATAAAATAGCAGCTTTTAGTGAGGCTTTAAAATGCTGGAAAACATAATAAAAACATGCGGGTCCGAGTGGAAATCAAACCTTTAACCCCTGCAATGTAAATACCGTTCAGTTGGTCTTGTAGATGGAAAAGTCCAATTACGCCAACTTTTAAACAACTTAGAGAATGAAGATAGAAACTGAGAGTGAGAGCAACACTACACGTGTGAGAGGACTTTGATTAGCCAGCTGAACCAACAAAGTGTTTGCTGTTTTTCTGAGGAGATGGCTAAAGTGGGGAGGGGGGGGTCTATGTATATGCATTTAAATATGTATGTGTGTGTGTATGTGTGTGTGTGTCGTAACTATCAAATATTCCATTATCTGTTAACAGCAGCACTGTGTGAGGCTTTAGAAAGCTTATGTAAGATCAAAGAACATGGTGTCAGTAGGGGTTGTTGATACGTATTCATTAGATGGCTGGAGAGAAGATGAAAAGGAAAATTGGAGGGAGACACAGAGGAAGGGAGGCAAAGGTCAATTATGGAGGACACACAAACACATATTGATAACTAATGAGTGCAAAAAAAAATGTATACCAGGGTTGATGGATAAGTTCATGGCTAAAGGTAGAGGCAGGTGAGTTTTACATCTCCTGCTACATGCATGTGCAGCTCAGTCAGGTGTTCGAGGAATTACAAAAAAAAAAAAAGGTTGACAGTTTTGGGCATTTCTGTTTTGGGGTAACATCAACCATGTGCAGTCATCTCTCTCTGAGAAGTCTGAATTAAGCAGCTCACTTCTACAGCATGCAGCATGCTGCAGAAGTGAGCTGCTGAATCCCATCATCCATCCCCCGGTGGTGCCTACACATCCTCTTGGACTACCTCGTTTGAGCCCATATCTGGAGGTAGTGGATGACTGCACAAAGGCTGATGTGGTCCATTTTCCCAGACAGTGCTGACTTGCAATTTCACATATCCTGAAAAAAACACAAATATTATTTATTTCAAACTTTCTGCGTTCAGATATCAGTACGTTCAGATTTGAACTGCAGATGCATGGAATGAGAGCAGCACAACTTATCTCTTTCTACCTTCAGGCACGGCCCTATTAATCACCTCTTTTATCTCTTTATGTAAAAGAGATAAAAGAGGAAAGACATGGGAGGAAAAACTTCAGCATTACAGCAACGAGCCACAGAGTCATCAGAGAATACACAAAAAACCCTTTGCATTTTCATTCACACAAACACATCAAAAGCCAAGCTGTTACCATAATATTATGTCTTTTGCCACTCTCTGTCCTAAACTTGCAATCTAAGTGTGTTACGTTTCTCTCTCTCTTACGCACCCGCCCACATACATATGCAGTGGCAGACTTAGGGCAAAAAAAGGACATTATAAAGGGCATCCAAACAAGCTTACTTGCTCACAGGGTGACTATAGTGGGCACTTTATCATGGTAATCTACCAAAGAAGCATCTCAATATTTTTTTTTTTCAAACATGGATCTAAATGTAGTGCACACACAACATATGTGCTCATTAACACACGTCTTTGCATGCAGGCGCAAACTTCAGAACCCTACTCCTGAGGGGACGTGTCTACGCTGTTGGAAATATTACACAAACAGGTGTGATGTGATGATAAAGAAGGCTGAGAGATAAAGGCAGACAGTTAGAGAGTTAGACTGGCGAGATGAAAAGAGTCTTGGTGGGGGTGAAGTGAAGGTTAAGGTGTGCTTGTCTCACTCTGGCCCTGTTTCTACAGAACAAGATACGCAGACAGCGGTGCAACCAGAGGAAGCGACGACCCTGTCACAACTACTGACTCTCAACTGGTCAAAGGATGGAGAAAAATGAACTCCTTTCTGACACATTGTTCCTCCTGTTCTATAATTTGTTCAAACATTTTCATGCAGATTATTTTCATATTGCAGTAAATAAAGTAATGTTTTTAATTACTCCTTTAGCTTTAGGTCTTGTGACATATAGAAATCCTGTAGCAGAGTGAAGCACTGGATGCACAGCTGTTAGTGTAGTATGTGGACTCTGGTGGGCTTCAAGGATGAGAATTGACTTTTTTTTCCATCCACATGCCCACGTATTTGTCTGATTATGTCATCACCTGTCTGTTTTTTTGTTCTTTATCCATATAACTCTCTTTTCCGCCTTCTATGTCTGCTCGTGTCTCTTTTTTGCTCTAACGCACACCCTGCAGACTGCGCACATGCCAACACACAAGCACAAACATAAATGCCAAGGCGGCTCACCTTTACGCTGCCCTCAGGTGATGTGGACATGACATTTTGTCAAACTTGCTGCTAAAGGAAGCAATCACAGTGTTCATCTGACAGAAACAGCCAGTCCCGTGGTGATCCATGTGTTACAGTACACTGAATCACACTGCGGTCACAAAGCTCTGTGATCGAAGCGAGGGCTGCAAGGTGTTGGTTGTCATCTGCCGTGTTGCATGTGGTCATGCTAAATCATGCATGTTTATGTATGGGCGATCTGGCTCTGTGTCACTCGAGTGGAAGCACAGACACCTACTCTGTTAGATTTAGAGCTTTAATTTAATTCCATATCTGGTGTTGCAGTCTGTTCTGCTGAGGTTGCTATCTCCTCTTCTATGATGGATGTATCCTTAATAATCTTAATGTAACCTTCAGATAGCAGTTCTTCAAGCAGTCTTTCTTTAAAATTTTAAAATTACACAAATCAAATTACAATTAACAATTGCAAGCATTTCATTTACAAAAACTAACCCAATCCAATTTCAAGGGCAAGATGAAAAACAACAATAGCTGCTAACATTTACCTCAAAAGCAAAGTTTACTACTGATAACAACATTCAAATGTCTTAATATCCAGCTTCATCTAGAGGCTGCAATCTCTGCATTTTCTTTCAACTGATAATCAGTGGTAGGCAGAAAACAGAAGAGTTCTTGGGTGCTTACTAGTTGTGTGACCAAATATTGAAATTCTGTCCTCACAGGGTTATGAGATAAAAAAACAACAACCTTGGAGTCAACAAAATCAAAAGATTTTTAACTGGGAGGAAAAGTTGTGCTTAGCAATTCAAATCAATTAGGTTTTTTT
>JAUZTA010000018.1:2604863-2624024 GCA_034780835.1 Ctenochaetus striatus | reverse complement strand
GTTTTCATAATTTGCTTTTAAATTTAAAAACTGAGAAAAACATTTTTTTTTTTTTTGGTAAATTACTGTTATAGATATTTTCCAAACTTTTTAACTTTTTGTTAAGTTTTGTTGCTCTGTGTGGTTAATCTGGCTATGTAATAAAAAATTAAGCGCCAGAAATTATTCATGTGTGGACTAAAACTTTTCATTTATACTCTACATAAAAGAAGCCCAAGTATACCTTCTGAAATGATCGTAAATTAAAATTAAATTCAATAATATACTTTCAGTATATTTGGCAAATTCATTTATGTATTTATGGTTTAAAAGTATATTAATGTATCCTTTAATCCCCATCGGTTGTAAAAAAAAAAACCTTATTGGAGGCAAAATCTCCATATTTATTAGCGACAGTCACTGCAGTTTCATCACAGTGTATCACTGGTGATCCCACCTTCAATCTCTACAGCCAGTTGACATTTCCTCACACCCAGTGGCCTTTCACCAGTACTTGGTATTCAACGGGTGTCTGAAACTCTCCAAGTGGTCAATAAAGTGTGATTCATGAGGCCTGGAGACGTAACTACACACTGCTACTTTAATTCGAGGAGATGTAAATGATGGCCATAGATCCAGTCTGATTTCCTCAGGGAGAGCTGAGGGGTTGGGGGAGCATGTGCCATAAATTATCACCTCAATAGGTCAGAGGTGAAACATAAAAAACGCCCCACCATCACATTAAAACACTATAATGCCCTAATGGCATTCTTTCTACATAAACCTCATTTTATCAGCCTTAGTGAGAATCATAGCTAATTGAATCACATCCGTTAAGGTAGCAAAAAAATTTTACAATTTTAAAAAATTGCCGAAGGCATATATTACACCTCTTTTAATCTGTAAATATGGGATGGCACATACTCTAAATTGCACATGCATCTCTGCATATTAAAAGGAATACATCAGTACAGCAATACAGCTTCATTTCTACAACTTGAAATAACGAATATACGTAAAAACACAACCTCAAGTATGCTGTTGCTTTTGAAAATTTATTCTAAAAGTGGAAAACAGTATTTTTACAAACAAATCTGCATGGCAACACTGAGCCAGTGTTAACAGTAAACAGATTAATGGGAATGTTCTCTGGAATAAGGACCTTAGTAATAGCCTTCCCGTACTTCACTTGGCTCCCCAGTGGTCCATTAATAATACTGATAAATCTAATAAATGCAATTAGGATCCACTGTTACAGATTTAAGCTTTGAGAGGACTGAACTGATCGTTTAGCAGTGTCCTTGTGAAAACAGCTTGAATATATAAAATAAACTTTCACAAATTTCACAAAGCAGTAGGAACCACTTTCCTTTTATAGTGCACTTTGATTTATTTGTATTGTATATAATTTGAAATCATGCATTTATAAATTTTTATAAAATATGTAAGAACTTATTGCATCAACAAAAGTGCTGGCAGGTAAGATGGTAGAGCTATTATGTTCTGAAACAAGCAATCATAAAGAATGGAGAAAATACATACCAAGAATAAAAATACACTTACATTTCTATACAAATGTGTTGTAAAATAGTAATTGAACACTTACAAAATACCAGTATCATAACTGCAGTACATTTACAGCACCATATACCAATGAGAAACATATGGGAGAACAACGACACCAGATGCTACAGCAAATATTAATGGTGTGCAAAACGTTAACTGTTGTATGAACACAAACAAGCATGCAGAAGCCATATGTAAGCCATATAAGGGTGTAGATATGTTGGCAGTCCTAATGCAGGATAAAAATGGATGGATGTCTTTGCATCTTTACATTACCAACTACTGTAATTCTCTGCACAAGAACTGGGAGCTATATTGACTTTTTAAGTCAATATACAACTATATATACTTTCAGCCATCAGTACAGCTTTGCCTCTCATTTGTGAGACAGAGAACCACTTTTTTATGTGTGAAGTGAATCAGTAGTGCATTGTTATTTGGTAACTGTAGTGTATCATTGGACAGTGAAATGCCGTCTATAACGAAGCCATAATGCTGAAAACCACAATATGCAGGACAGCATAAATAAGATATTCTCTTACAGAAAGACAGATGTTTAGATATGTTTGCTTTAAGTGCTCTTTAAAATCCATTGACCTTTGATGGTGCAGCTCTAAAAAGTCTTGAGTCGCACCAATCCCTGAATAAACAACCTGGCAATTCAGCTTACGGCTGAGGTTGCTAAGAATAAAGACAGGCACAGGTAACATCCACTTAGCTAAATGTCAGCATTCATTTAATCAAACATCACCTCCATATTACTGTTTATTAAGGATGAACCCTCATAGTCTGTAGCTTTGCTCACAACACCAGCATTTAAATTTAAAACCAGTATTTAATTGCATGGGCTATTGCACGTATCAAAGATGTTTGGATAAGTTTCTTTTGTTAAAATAGGAGTGACTGTCAAGAAAAGAGAAGCAGGGTCCTACTGGTGATAAAAAAAGGGTCATTATTGTGTTATTGCTCTGACTCAATGAAGCACCAAGCGAGTTACCCAGAAAGAAAGATAAAAAAGTGATCAAAAGAAACTCGAAAAACACAAGAAGCCACATCCCAAGATTCCACTGGGGAAAAAAAAAACACGTGTAAACAGAGCTCTGTTTTCACCTGCCACCAGAAACTGTAAATATTCACCCTTTTAAATTGAATGCCAACACTGAAGCAGGGGCTGGCCAACTGGACGAATGCATGTGTCTCTCAAGCTGACAGAGCTCGCCTGCAGAGACAGCTGCTAATGAGGAAGAAAAACAGTGACCTGGCTAAGCTGGAGAGTTATCTCAGCTCGGTCTCATCCCCGGCACATCAAACAATGACACTATGTCACGCCTCTTGACATTTCATATAGACTCAGAGGGCACCTATATCATATGTATGTGACAGGCTATCAGCAAACTCCAATTTAAATGCATCCACATCAATATTAGACACTCATAGCAACTGCTCCAACCTATGTTACATAAAAGCCCCATAGGACTCAAGGCTGGTGGAGACTGGTGGGTAACACACGCTGACTGTTGTCAAGGGGACGAGAGTTTCAAGACCCCTGCAGAACCAAACATGAAACTTCAGGTGTCAAACAAAGAATGTTTTCCTAAACCTAACCAAGTGCTTTTGCTGCACAAACCTTATCAAACTGTGGCTGCTTTAAAATGTAAACCTGGTTTTCAGAAAGTCATTTTGACTTGAAGGCTTTGCATGTCAGACACAGACACTAAAAGGTTTCCTGTGCATCTGTATCACACACACAAGTGAAAATACAAGGTGATAAAAGTGGCAAAATTTGAAAGGTGAGGTGAAAACGCATTACCACGCACACCCCTCTAGATGGGAATATTGCACACATCTAAATAAGATTAGGACACACATTCACATCTAATAAGTCTAATGAATGTTAGTCTCAGAGTTAGAATTAATAACCAGGTAGGACTTTTGCCAGGATTTATTTCCACTTCAATCTTTAAATGAACAAGCAGTCAAAATACACCTCACTGGAAGCTTCCTATGTCAAAAAAATGACATTTGGTACAGCCCTAGTGTTTATAGTGAGATGTACAGAGATTCCAGACTGACAGACAGCTGTGATTGACAGATAGAGAGAAGGGGAGACAGAAAAAGTAATGCAGGTGAGGGGACAAAAAGCCTGAGGAGCTGAACTGCCAAAGTATAAAACTGAGCAACAACTGTCGGCGAGCGACAAAAATGGCTGGAATGGCTAAATCATAAAAGGAAAAGGAAAGCAATGTAAACCTGAAACCTTGACTGTTCCAACGCAATTTTCCCCCTGATTTTACTTAACAAGAATTACCAGAGTGACAGACGTCGTGCTGCAGGTAGTAATATATTTGAGCAGTATGTTAGCAGGTACTGAAGAAACAATTTGTACCAAATGCTACCATGGCTTTTTCTGTTGTCCTGGACTGAGGGCGTCAGCAAGACTGTGGGACTGTGTGTGTGTGTGGGTGTGCATGCGTGCATGTGTGCAGGTATCCCTGCTCTCTACCCTCTGACAGGATGATAACTATTGTGAAGGTGAGGAGTGACACAGGAAGCAGCAGCTCATTAGCTTGAGGAATGCATGTCGCACTGTCAGTTTTCTGTTGTTTGTTTTGTTCCACACACGTGCCTGGAAAGACGTTTCCCTGCAACCGTGCTGTTTAATTTTTTTTTTTTTTTTTTACAGAGCTGACACAGTGTTTAGTAGTGACAGCAAAATAATTCAAGAATGACATCAGGACCCTTACCGCTGAAACAGTGTTATCGATTCAGCAAAACAAAATATTCAACCATTTAAAGCGAATGGGAGCAAAGCAAAAAAAAACAGAAGATATATCATTAGAGAGCAAAGCTTAATTATATGATAGATGTTTAGATTTTGTTTTTTATACTACTTTAGAGCTTGTCTGTCATTGCAAGGCCATGTTAAACAGCGTTTCAAAAGACAACAGCAGACCTGTCCTGCTGCCAGTTTACTATTTAACTGCTTATCTGCTCAATTTCCAAAGCCTTTGGCAATGAACTTTTTAAAGCAATTAGAAACCTAGCTCATTATTGCTGAACTTAATATAATGTAATTAATGTGATGTAGTACAGAGTGTGACAGCTGCTGAAATACATCACTATGAGGTGCACAAAAAACATGAAAAGAACAATACAAATATGGAATGAACAGCTAAAAATTAGATCAGAAACAGACAAATGTCGAATAATAAAAAATGTACAACTTTAAACTTATTAAAAAAAATAAAAAGTATGACTTTTTATTTGAATCCATATGAGTAAACAAGCTGAATGTTAATTTTGCAATTCAGAGTAGCAGATTTCATAGCCCTAAATTTTTGAAACACACCATACTTAAATATCTTCCCTTAACAATCCAACAAAACTCCTTTTAAAACAAATTAAAAACCTCAAAATATTCATTTATTAACTGAAATTCATTTTTAGAGAGCAAATACAATCTAGTTATTAAAAAAACATCAAAAAAATAGATCTTCTTTTGTAATTTTTTTTGCTTAGAAAGCAAACATGCCTTCCTTTTCTGTTAATTAATCGCATTTCATGGCCAATCCATTCTTTCTAGCTGAATTTAACATCAGTTTGCAGATAAATAATCTCTCTCTGTCCTTCTCTCGGCTCTCTCCAGGCAATCTGTTGCCCTCACTCCATCTCTCTCTCTCTCTCTCTCTGTCTAGCTCAGGCACCTCTAGAGTCTTTCTCCTGTTATGTTGTCACTGCTCCCTCCTCCTGGGCTCATCTAACAAGGAGGATTGAGACAGAAAAAAAAAAGAAAAAACACCATCCTGCTCCTCCATTCATCCACATACATGCTGCATTACCACCCAATTACACTTAGATTACATTAATGTGCTTTCACCCAGCCAAGCCTCCTCTGCATGAGCCAAACCCATTCTCCACCGTCGGCGGTGCCTCTGTGGAGCATTATGGAGGCGCATAATCTTGTTATATTGTGTCAGGATTAACATCAAATCTCATTATGGCTGTGGTGGATCAAGGGAGAGGGAAGGATGGCAAAGGCGGGGTTGTGGGGGGAGTTCATTCTTATTTATTTTTTAGGGTTTCTGAAAGAGAAAGAGGGAAGGAAAGCAGGGTGCGATGACAGGGCCGTGAAATCTCAATAACACATGATGGCACTGGACTGTTTGATTTATAATGCACATGTGTCTGTTGGGTAATTTGTCATGTGAGCCTGTGAAACACACACACATACATACACATATAAAGCACAATCGACCAGGGCAAACCCAGCAGGGGTTAAGGGGTCAAAATGAAACGTGTCCTGGAACGGCAGAGCTAAACACAACACAAATCAAACAGCCGAACACTCCTCCTTTAGATCACAATGGCTTGCCCGTCTGCACCAAACGCCTCTCCTGTGTTAGCGTTTCCCAGTGTAGCATGCTTTCGCTTCATAAACCTGTCTTTTATTACCAATAGATCCATGAAGGTTCAAATTGCCTATGTGTTATATACGAGGGCAGGGCTTCATTCCACCGTAAAAACGTGTTCTTGAAGGGAATGCCTCACACCGTTAGATGAAACAGATTGTCTGGGGCCAAAACACCACCATTTTAAACTCACACAATCCAATTCCCAGAGGAGGGGATTTGGATAGGATATTGGGTGGAGGTTCGGAGGGGATGGGGGGGCTGTGCACAAACAAAACACTCAAGTTTTTTTTTTTTTCTTTCATGCACGCTTGTAATTCCCATGCTCTGCATTCTAAACATGCTTAACACACACACACACACACTATATTAAAACAAACATACACCGAAACACATGCAGCAAACAAATGCTCACACTCGGTCACGCCGGCTCCCCCTCCCCCCGCAGTGCACCGTGCTGAGTATTGAGCCTCAGGAGCCTCACTAAATCACACTGACGCCCCGGCAGAAGTGAAGGAGAACAGCACAGTAGCGTTACAACCATTGATTGCTGAATGCATCATCTTTTTTTATAGTCACAACAGGGCGGGAATGTTGAGGGAACCATTGCCTGCTAATTATGCAGGCAGTGGGTGAGACAATCTAGTCTTCTGCTAACACCGTGTGGTGTTTTACAGGCCGGTTTCAAAGATAAAGGAATGGGAATGAATAAAATGAGATAAACATACAGGTTTAGATGTTTTGGACCAGTCTAGTGCATAACCGTCATTTCCAGGTTTAACATGGGGTGTGAATAAGCTATTGTGTCTGTATGTGACTGTGTCATCTGTTACCTAAAAGAGCACAGGTCCTCATCTGATCACATGTCCAGAGTTTCCCCATATTTGGTAGCTGCTGTTTCAACTATTTAAATCACTGGTCATAATGTCTGCTCAAAAAATGTCCCTGTAAGCTCAATTTAAGTTGCATTAAAACAGTTCAGATGAATTTACCGCACATTCTTTCAGGTTGACTAAGTCCATTGCCAGTTGTTGTTTGTGTTTGTTTTTTTTGTTTTTTTTTTGGAGGGGCAATTTTTGTCAATTTATTCTGGTAAATTAATAGTCTGCCTTTGACGAATGAGCAAGAGCTGTTGCTCAGCGACTATCTCTTGTAAGCAAGCTAACCCAGTAACACAAAGAATGAAGCCATCAGCTTTTACAGGAAGAGGCAGCGTGGATAAACAGTGTGAAGAAAAACAAGTTCTACATTAATCCTAAACTTTTAATCCCAAAAGTTTATAAAACAAATTCTGTCTGTCCTCTTGGATGTAGGAAGCAGTGGACACAAGCAGAATCTGGTGTGGCACATTTTTTTATTCCTCCAGAAGCTCCAGTTCTCTTCTGTCCGTCAGCGAGCAGCAGCTCTGTCTCTTGTCCTCCATATGACACTCAGCAAAGTCCCGGGTTATTTTCACATTTCACATTAAACTCTGTATAAAATAAGGCTTTATTTCAACCAAATCATGGTTGGTGATTGTTCAAAGTGTGAATTGATACTAACTGACAGGGACAGTTTTCCAAGTTTTATTTTGTGTTATTTCAAATGAAGTGTGTTTGATGACAAGTGAACATGAAAAAGCTTGGTAGGAAAGAGAAAGTTCAACTGAGAAATTATTGTTTGCACAACAAAAAATAGGTTTGACCAGAGTTTTTCACATTTGTCTGACACATAGAAGTTTTCCATGTCATATGGATCAACACTATTTTTGTTTTGAACAGAAAAGCTTCATAGACTGTATTCTGCAAGCAGATTTGTGAGCAAGTATAAATGCACAGCAGTGCTGTAAGGTAAATATTTACATCAGAATGCTAACATGCAAATAATTGCCATGCAAATATATGATGTACACATTGTTCCCCTTCTTGGCATTCGGTGGATTAGTATTTTGTGCAAACAATTGCTTTATTAGCACTTAGCTCAGTTGAGAATACTCTAAAAATGGGGATATTATTGTTTTGATTTTTTGAAAAAGAATGATGACTGGTGAAGTATTTCACACCAAAACACAAATGTGAACCTCACATTGACAGAGGAAAGGAAATTGGTCACCAGAGTCATGGGGATTCATTATTTAGAGATGTGAATGTCTACAAAAATCTTGTAGATGCTGAAATATTTTAATGGACAGATTCATGAAAATGTGTGTGAGATTTCATGGCAATCAACCATTGATTCTTGAGACATTTTTATGTGGACAAAGGGAGTGGACCAGCTAGACCAGCTATATTTTCGGTGCTTATGTGGCAAACAATAATTTTTACCTTATGTTTGGTCCTTGTGGAGCCAAATAGAAAATAATGTTTAACCTGCACATTTTTTCATGTTCCTGAGCAAAGGAAAGGCCGGTTTGTCCAGCTGCTGTCCTCTCATCTGCTTAGGAGCTTCCTTTAGGATGAACACTGATTTAAATGAAAAATATCGGCTTGTTTTGCTGCTGTCTTTGCAAACCTTACTGATGTAAACAATCCCAACAGCCTCGGAAAGAAATTTCACTCAGTAAATGTCTTTTCATGCCCCAAGTCTGTCACATGGACTTCTGCTGAATTAATATGTCAAGTGTTTAATATCAAAGTACCCTGATTACTCCTGGCCCTGCTTTCTTTTGTGTTCTTTCTGCATTTAATTAGATTTTCCCTGCGTCCTTAAGTTTTTTTTTTACTTCTACATGTATTTAATGAAAAGCCCCTTTTTGTTTTGATGTACTGTTTTAATTTATGATATATTAGATAAGATAAGAAGTCATTAGGTAAACTGACACGGTGTGATTGACAGCAGCAGCGTCGGGAAATGTGGTAAGCCCATATCTAAACAGTGCACAGCAGACTGATAAATGATAGACTAATAAAAGGCCTATTTATTGTCTCTATATTAATATAAAAAAAGAAATATAGTAGAATATGTAAGGCAATAAGATGGTAAACAACTGTGGTCATATTACAATACCAAAAATACTAAGTTACTACATAATAAATACTAATACTGAAATACCAATACTAATACAAATACTAAAAATATTGAGTTATAATAATATATGCAAAAAATATTACAAAATACACCAAGAAAATGTAAATCAGTCCAAAAATGATGATGACTAATGACTTTGGTGAGCCTATTATTTCCTTCCTGCACCATGAGCGTAAAACTATTAAACAGATGGTCAATACAGAGGGGATTGATCCTAATGACTCATGCTGGTCATCTGACTTTCATATAGCTCCGTTATGATGTGGACATTTGTGGTTTTTAGTAAAAAAAAAACAACCTTTAAGCAACCTGGTTACTTGCAATAAAATTTGCAGCATCTTTTCGTATTAGTTTTTCTGAGACAACCACACAATTCACAGTTGGATTATCCAGCAGACAGTCTCCTCTCGCTCTACTCCTCCCATCCACTAACAATCTCACATAGACCTCCTTATGCCATTGTTTTTGTAAAAGCTTGCAAGTGCACCTGGTGGTCAGCATCGCATTGTTTCAGAACAATTCAGTGGGCTACCTCATTAATAACAAGCCACTTCAGCAGATGCCTCACCTGCTGCTCTGAAAACAGAATCACAGGCAAGAAAAAGACAAAACACATGTTGTTTTTTGGGTTAACTTTCATAAACAGACTGCTGGTGAATAAAATCAACGGCGCAGACACACACACAGGAAGAGGTACAGAAAGAAACGGGGCGGGGCAAGTCTGTGTTTGGGCAGTAAGAAGGCAGAGGTGTAACTGTGTGTGTTCATCACAGGTGTTTTACCACCAACCAGGGCAAAAATTTCTAAGTTTATGACTTTATCTGGCAGAACTACTCGCTTTGTGTTTTCATTTCTTCACTAAGATGCTGCTTCGCGTGCAGTTCAGTCTTTGACCTGTGTGGTGCACATGTGGATTCTAAAACACTGACAGAAACCACAGGATAGCCTCCGCTGTGTCACACTCCACCCACAGTCATGTGTGGAGGGTGTGGTGAGGTGTATTGACGGAGGAGAAGCAGGAGAGGACCCTTCAAGTCTCCGGTATTCCATTAGCTGGTCTGTGATGTACTGCTCTCACCCACCCACACACACACACACACACATGCATAGAGAGCGAGGGGTTGGTATCCGCTCTCTTCCCGGCACCCTCCCCCATTCCACTGCCTCCCCTTTCCATCCTCCTCCTCCTCCTCCTTCACACACCTCACACCCTCCGTCAGTCACCATCCATCACACAAGACCTCCACAGATGGGCCTGCGAACACACACAAATACACACACACAAACACACCGTACTCACTTCAATCGCCGCGAACACACACAGACACAGGCATGGTCACCGAAAACACACACACACACACACATATACACACAAAGGCTCTAGACTCTCTCACACGTACAGACGCTCACAGGTTTGGCCAGACATACCCACACTCAAAACAGCTCTCGGCTTTACACTGTCGCTCTTTCTCACTCGCGCACACACTCCACCCTACTTTCACACACACACACACACTCACATAAAGCCATACAAACTCTTTCATCTGTGACTCTCGGCGGCTTAGAGAGCAAAAACCTGCATGGCTGAGAGGAAACCCAATTAGAACACAATTAGCGCCATCAGATCTACCTGAGAGACGAAGCCTCGTGCTTGTGCTGGCAAAACAAAGCAGCATTAGCAATCGGGCGGTTAGTTTTGGCGGGGGGGGGTGGTGGTGGTTGAGAGGGTTTGAGGAGGAGTAGCACTGCTCGCTCATTTCCCGCAATAGTTAAATGCTGCTGCTAATTTCCTTGTGCTTCTGATCAATGCAGAAGTAACGTAGCACTAATGAGCCTCGCTGCTTTACGGGAAACACCCGCACAGCACACTGGATCAGACTAATTAAAGAAAAAAAAAAAAAAAAGAAAGGAGGAAGGCTTGAAACAGAGAACTCTGGAAACTTGCTTTCAAACACATCAAGCACGTGGTTGTTATCATTGCTAATCAACAAGTTAGTTGCCAAAAGAACATGGCGGCAAGAGAAGACAGAAACATGGCTCACCTTTAAATTTTTTAAGCCATGCACTACTTTAAAGGAGAATTCCACTCAAAAGACAGTCCAATTAGGATCCAGCACTTACTCATGTGCATGTCCAGAACTCCATACATCACATATCCAAAGACAAAATCCTCTTCGAGAATCCAACAGCACCTTGTTTGCCCCTTTCCATCCTGGAGGCTAACTCTTTGCTCCTGCAGCTTAAGACAAGCCTCCTCCTGCCTGTGTGAGTGAGCGAGAGGAGGTGTAGTCGTAGTAGTAGTTGTAGTAGTATGAGGTGGGATGGATGGAGGGAGTGGGAGGGGAAGGGTGCTGGCGGCTCACATCATGAGGGGAGTCGTAATCTGCGCATCGACGTGTTCTCAGGGAGGGAGAGGAGCCTCCAGAGAAGAAAAAAGGTGATAAAAAAAAAGAAAAGGAGGAGGAGGAGGAGGAGAGAAGCATGAAGGCAAGGCAGTGGTGAATGAGAGGAGGATGCAGGCTCCCTTCTCTCACACTGCTCAGTCTCTCTCTCTCTCTCTCAGTCTCTCTCTCTCCTACACACACAAGCATACACACACTCATGCACACACTCCTGCCCCCCGCCCAGCTACAGATTGCATTGCACTGATGAAATTTTAATGGTTCTTTTAGGAAGAATAATGAACATGCTAGTCCCTGGAGTTGTGTGTATGTGTGTATAAGGGGGGGTGGGGGGTTCCACACTACACACACCTACAGAGGGAGGCATGCAACCAACATGCACATGTGAATTCACAGCATACGAGTGTGTTTTCTCTCGATCTTGTTCTCTCTCTTTTACACACATTCACCAGTGCATACTCCCACTCACACACACCGCAATCCTGCACAAATTCACACTCCCCCTTTCTTGATTTGCAAACCACATAAACACACACACACACACACGTACGCACACACACACACACACTCACCCTCACATACATATGCCATGCAGGCTTACACTCAACATCAAACACTGCTACTGACAGACACACACACACACACTCTCCCGTCGCACAGGGAAAGCTGGGGTGGGGGAGTACATGCCGAGATCCAACCCATCCTCAAAATGCTCTCTTGGTGAGCACTCGCATCCACACACACACACACACACACACGTACACATGCACAGGAGCACACACAGGCAAACATGAGCACACACCCCAATGAAGTGGAACAAAGAGCGCAGAGGCAGCGAGCGGAGGCTCCAGTAGGAACACCATGATGGGAGAAGAGGAGTGAAGTGTGCCAGAGAACACACTATCTTCAAAGTACCTTCAGTCTACTACAGTATACAGTAGAGTAGAGTGTAGTGGAGTAGGGTGAAAGAAATAATAAAGAAACTGAAGTCCAAAGGAAAAAGAACTGTTTCCCTAGAATTGTACATGTGCATCTTAAATCACAGTTTATCACATATAATCTAAATACTGTTCATACTCACAGTGCATTTTAAGTGGAAATTAAACCAAAAAATGTAATAATATCAAAACAAAAAGGAAGCCAAACCTGACCACATAAATGCATAGAAATAGTAAAAACTTTGATCTTTTGACTTAAATAATCAAACTATTTGAGTCAGGTTTGAGTAACCCGACTTTGCCTGGTGAACAGCAACTGCTCTCTACCAAGAAGCACTGAGCTTCGTCAGTTGCATACACAGATACACACATTAAGCAACACCTGACATGTGCATTAAGGCCAAAAATGCCTTTAATCCCTTCTCCGGGGTCTTATCGAGGGATCTGCTGCACGCTATTAATTCATTTGCAGGTTTATAATCACTTAGAATCAGTAATAGATCAGTAATAGTAAAAAAACAACCAAATCCGAAAAAAAAAGTTGGGGCACTGAGCAAAAAGTAAATACAATGGAATGTTATTGACCTTTTTTATGAAAATATACTCAATTCCTAACAGAACAAAGATAATATGTTAATGTTTTACCCCATCAGCTTCATTGATTTTTGCAAATATCTGCTTATTCTGATTTTGATTTAAGCAACATGTTTCAAACAAGTTGTGAAAGAGGCAACAAAAGACTGGGAAAGTTGTGGAATGCCAAAAAAAATCCCACTTTTTTGGAACTTTCAACTAGTAAAGAGGTCAATTGGTAACGGATGACAGTATCAGGAATCTGAAGAAAGGAGCATCCTCGAAAGGCTCAGTCTGTCACATGCAGGAATAAGGGTGAGGCTCACCACATTGTGAAACACACAGTTGTATAAGGATATAACTGCATTTGTTCAGGAACATTTTGTTAAATGTTGTTTGGGAAACATAGTTTGTTTGCAAGTGATTACATTCTGTTTTTCATTTTCCCTTTGCACAGTGTCCCAACTCCTCTGGAATAGCAGATCATAAAACTCTGCAGTTTCTTTTTTGTCAGTAAGAAACATTCATTACAAAATAAACAAGTATTGACAAAATTCATTCAATACTACGTAATGAATAATACTGAAAAATTCTGTTGTGTAAAAAGTTTTAATTCTCATACATTAAGCTCATCTGCTTCTCCAGGACTGTGTGGGTGGAATTTGGACAGATTTGACCGACAGCAGCCTGGCAACATAAACACACAACCCATCAAATGTCGCTTCAAACCAGAGGAGCAGAGTGTTAATACAACCTCAGAAACTGAAATCTATCAGGTGAAAAAAGCAAACATGTTCTAACTTTCGCAGAAAATTCTATGTTCATATAGGACCACGTTATTGCTCTCAGAGGCTGATAGTATGAGCATGTTTTCAAGGCTTTTAATAATGAAACCTCAGTCCTGACAGTCCAGCTACCACGTTCCTTACAGTTTAGCAAAACAGATCCAAAATCAAACTACATGCAGACTGATGATGGGAAAAGATGTCTGTCATTCCCAAAACTGAGCTTCTTTCTCTCAGTTGTGGGGAGTAAAGGAGCAAATCAAGCATAAAGAGGTCATGGTCCAAGTTCTTAATAAGGGATTGCAATGCATACACAATAGCTTGTTATACCTTATCATTTGTACCGGGCTTTTACCGGACAACTATAAGCTGCACCTGAATATAAGCCGCATCCACTAAATTTCACAACTAAAACCACTACAGTTGTCTTCTTCACTGTCACAATTTAACAGCCTCAGAATTACTTCGTCACACACTTTCTCGTTTATTTTCGTCGATAAATTAGCCGCAACGTAGTTGGTAAGCCAGAGGGTTCAAAGCGTGTGAAAAAAGTAGTCCGGAATATATGCCATAGTCCGGAAACTACGGTAACGTGTATTCCAGTGTTGCAGTAATAAAAAATAACTAAACCAGCATTGCAGCTGCTGTCGTCTACTATTTTAAAAGAAACCTCAACAAGATTTCATACAGTGTTTTTCCAGACTTAGTTTTTCAAAGAACGTCATCATCAAACCAAATGTATTGGCTCAAATACTGTTTCAAACACAGAAACTGTCCCTGCATGATCTCAAGCCTAAGTGATTTAAAGATGATACCAATCTCAAAGCAAAAAAGCACAAGCCCACGTCTCAAATCTGAATCTCACTAGTAACAGGAACGTGCCTGAGAATCTCTCATATAAAATGACAGAGAGTCAAGAGTCCGGCCACAGATTTCAGTCATGCAAAGGAGATAAATCAGTGACAGGCGGTTGAACCTACATCAAACCATGATTCCTCTGGCTCCTTCACTGATCCTCCACTGGCCACGTATTAGCATTCATCACAGCAGTCAGCAGTGCTAAAAGGATCCTAAAAAAGAGCAGAGACAGCAAAGGGATCTGTACGAATACAACATGGGGGTTTTTTTTAAGCTCAAATATACAAATGTGATAATCACCCCAGTTTAGTCACAGTTGAATTTCTCAATCTGGATACAATAAAAAGGGTGGTGGTTACTGGGGGACAGTGGTTTTAAATTCTTCATACATGGACAGCTTATGATCTCACACACTGCAGATCCTGGAAGTGATTTGTTCAGCCACATCCACTGCTGCCCCCTGCAGCTCACAGCAGCCCCCCCCCCCCAAACAATCCCACCGAAACTTTTACACGATGTGACCAAAAGTTTACTCGATGCAGTGGGACATTAAAGCAGTGCAAAAAAATATCTTTTGGAAAGTTTTTGCCCCCCCTCCCCAATCTGAAAAAACCCCCACCCACACCCCAAGAAACTCTGAGTCAACTCTCTTCGGCTGTGGAAATTGTTCTCATCCCTCATATTCCCCCACCGAGGTGCAGCATCCCACCTCTGCACTGTTCCTGAAAATCAATTACCTTTGAGGATTATACACCTCTATCCCCCCAAAACAGTGGTGAAAAAGGAGAATCATAATTCCAATCTCTAGTTCTGAGGCCACTTTCATTTCCCCTACACCACAGCAATTCCCAAGAGGCCAAAGCCAAGTTTACAGAGTGTCAGAGAGACGAACTGTTCAGAATGTGCCTCTTGGTCTCACAGACACGCAGAGCCACTTTAAAGTTTTTTGTTTTTTTTTTTTTATTTTGCACTGATACAACACCACACTTGAGAATCCAAAAGAAAACAAACTAGTGGAGTCTTTAAGGAGGATGTCTGAGGTCTGTCAATAATGATGGGAATACCATTGAGAGAAGGCTTAAAAGGCACTTAAGTGCCAAGCAGGGGTTTGATGGGAACAGCCGTGATGTGCGACATGTGAATCGTCCTCCATCCTGGGATACAAAAACAACAGCCTACAAGGTTAAAGCTGTCGAGAGACTAGGAATTCCCTCACCCGAAGAGTTTCCGTGCAAAGAGCTACAATATTTAATAAAGAAATGACACCGACTCTTGAAAATGTCATATGGCTTGACATTAAAAACAAACACGATGTATTAAGGGTTGCAGGTAAGTTAAGCAGAGGCTTGATGGGAACGATCATGATGTACTGTCTGACATGCGAGCATTCAGAGACCTCCTGGGACGTGAAGCAAAAAAACAGCTTAAAAAGGTGAGAACTGTCTGGAGAGAAAAGTGTCACAGAGATGCAGATCGTAAACAACAGATAACACTCGCCTTGGTGGATGCTTTGCTCAGATGCCAAAAAGAACTGAAACAATTAGATATGTTGTCACGAAATTAGACTGTTGGATGCTAAAATGTGTCAAAGTTATCATGCAAATTGAATAATTCTTGTGTTAAATAAGCTGCTGTTTGGCAGAGAAACAAAACCAAATGTTGTTAGTGATAGATCACCTCTCGCAAAAATGTTACCTGCTCAGTAACATGGAACAGAGAGCAAACAGGAAGTTGGGAAATAGTTATAAAAGCTAAAGGTTTGCTTTGGTGATGGGTGGCAGTGTTGTGAGGAGCACGCAAGTTGAAGTACATGAGCTCCAAAGCTGCAAAAACCTCAGATATGGTTGTTGAAAAAATATGCTAATTTAATGGTTGACTGTTAAATGCTAGTGCTGATCCCTCACACCAGAAAATCCCTGATGGTCAGTGGTGAGCAAAGAGCCAAATCCAATTAACAGGTCATTGCTAGAAGTGACCTTTTCCTTCATTATCACCATCAGCCGCCCCCCCGGCATCCTGGTTTAGTGGCCATGATTGAGGACATTTGAAAAGACGCCAAATAAAATTGGTTACGGGTGAGCTGAGGTGTGTGTTCAAAGATAAGGTTTTCCATAGCTAAGAGGAATATGCGGGGTCTTCTCTGCAGGCCGATGGCATTAACAGCACAGTCACTCTTATTCGCTCTGTCCCGCCCTCTCTCTCTCTCCCTCTATCGATGGCCAGGTGCAGTTGGGTTTTATTGTGCCACATTTATGGGGGATCGTAATGGGTGGGTGCAGCTCAAAACAAACGGGAGGCCAATTAAATGTAAGGGCTTCCTGGGCAAACCGCCAATAAGAAGGTCAACAGCTCGTTTTACATACAGCTCTCAGAGGAGGGACGCTGCAGATTTTTACCTGAATGCAAACAAGGCTCATTTCCTGTTTGAGTCAAAAGATTTTTTTGTTTCATTTGCAATAAAAGTTGGCTATGAGGGTAAAATAATCGGGTACATGTGTGTGTGTGCGATTTTTTCAACATGAATCTCTGCTCACCAAAGTGACCTGTTTAAACTGTACATGTACTCCCAAAACAGATGGGGGCCCAGCGCTTTGAAACATATGTGAATCCCAACACACACATACATACACACGCACCCACACGCACATACACGCACATACACACACAGGCACATGAACAGGAGAAGAGCTCCCAAGCCTGAAATGGAGACTGTTGCCGGTGTACGTTTGGTTTTAATTACACATGGATCAAAGTTTCGGTAAGATTTGGGGTGCAGCAGAAAAGCAAGCTTAGATAAATCATTACCGTACATTTTCAACGCAGCCCCCTCCTCCTCTCTCTCCCTTTATCCTGCTCTCTTTTTTTTGTATCTCTCGCTCTCTCCTTTTTTGTCCTGCTTATTCCATCTCCCACTCTCTCCTGCTCCTGTCCATTTTTTTTTTCATCCAGAGCACAAGCCCAGCTTCAAGCCTTTTTTTCCTCTCTTTTTCACATCTCAAACCAGTGAGCACAACCAGGTTTTAAACCTGTCAAAAGCAATATTCGCCCGCTGCACCTATTTCAAATGTTCCACTCTTAAAACACACCATATTTGTTGCTCGGGCCCGTCGTTTTGTACCTTGGCTTTGATGCCACATGGTGAATTTCCATGAGGAAGCTAGTGTGGACGCTGGCAGCGCCCAAAATGCTAAGCCACTTTTTTGGATGCCCTCCTTTTGCCCACTCTATATAATTTTTAGTGAACAACAGTATTCTTTCACAAGGTACATGGTAAATGTTTCAAAGGCATTTCCTTGCAGACCTATACACATTTGGCAGGTGTAGGCAGTAAGCGAGTTTCTACCAGAGATCAAACACAGAAAGTCAGTGTAATATAGAGCGGGGTTTTGTGCTTGTGTAAAAGTTCCACAGTGAAATAGAACATGTTTTTCTTTATGGTAAATGTTAAGCTCTTTTTTTGTTTGTTGCTTTTTGTTTTTGTTTTTTTTGTTTTTTGTTTGTGTTTTTTTTTATTTTTTAGCTAAGCCCTTTATGTTTAACATTACACAACACACATTTATTACATGCCACGGTAGGTTGTTATATGAAAGAAAAGGTATATTTTGACTGCTTTAGGCTCCTATAGTGATAGATGATGTGAATGTTTTCACTGATGGAAAAGACTCTATAGTAGGCAAAATTTCCAGCCAGTATTCAGTTTAAGGACTCGCTATTTGTGTGTACGTGCATGCGTATGCGTGCTGTTAGTTTTCTGGGGCTACAACTCCTGACTCGAGCACTTTCTGTTCATTAGAGACTGGTATGAAAAAGATTAATTTAAGTGCTGACCGGTATCTTTCTCTTAAAGCCTGGGACCTGGCACTGAGCCAGATAATTATAGGCCCATTTGGGAATAAGAGTTCTAATGCTCTGGACTTTATGTACATGTGAATGGCTTTCATTAAACAATTTTGATGCTGATTTTATGGCCTAATTAAGGATACAGTACTGCAGAGAAGCACCGCAAGGGTATAGGTGTTTTTAAACAAAGAAAAGAGTGTACAAGCATCACTGCTGCCGGACTGCATTGTTTGCATGCCAATGCATGTGTTTGCGAGTGCATGTTTATTTGAGAACCTTTCACTCTTTGTTATCCTTTTGAGTCTGTAATTCCCCAAACCTGAGCCCAGCCATCTCATCCTTTACCCTAGGTAAACACCATTGTGAAGTGGGAGTGAAGTATGTGTGCACAGCGTATGTCTGTGTATGTGAGTGTGTGCGTGCTTGTGTACTCCTACTGACTGTACGGCAAAAACTTTTTACCATGATCTTTCAGCAGGGTCCTTCAGAGACAAAAAGCCAATTGTGCCCACATTGCTGAGATAAATCGTCCCTCTCTGTGTACAATTAGAAGTGTTAAAGAAAATTGAGTTTATAAAAAATGCCAGTTTGCATCAGAAGAGCAAGTATAAATGAATTGCCTCTCAACATGGAGGACACGGAGGCCATTTTGCTTTGAGGGTCGTCCAAAAGTTGTTAGAGAAATTAGATTTTTTGTGCCCTTCTCGTCTCTGTAATGAAGTTATGCCCTGAATAGAGCTGTTTAGTAAAATGCTAGCAGAAAAAGAAAAATATGACAGATTGCAAGTCATGGGTATTCCATCAT
>JAUZTA010000018.1:2558784-2571411 GCA_034780835.1 Ctenochaetus striatus | reverse complement strand
GGCTCAGTTGGTGCACTGCCTCTGCAGGAAAGCAGTGTTCATGCTTGACTGGAGAAGTTGGCTGACTTCACCATTTCTCACGTTTTCTCCGCTAGGTGCATTCACACTGAGAGAGCACCAACACACACACACACACACACACACACACAGGCATGCATCTACTGTACTTTATAGCCTGTCCTCCATTTTGGAAGGGTGACTTCACTTTCACATTAGGAAGGATGACTTCATTCTGCCTCTGTCTCCCATATTTTGCTCCCTTAAACCCACCTTGGTTTTCTGTCATAAAATCAATCTTTTATCTGCATCTTTTATTTAATAAGAGAAAAAGAAAACAAACTTAGTACTGAGCAAGTTTTACTTTGAAAGGATTGGTTCAGTTTTGAAAGGCTGTCTCTTAAAAAAGCAACAACAAACTGTTTTATATGAATAAGAGTTATTTGTTGCTGTTTCTTCACTGGTCACAGAAGAGCAGTTCTGTACAGAAATCTAAGTCACTGATGAGGGATAAACTGTAAAAAAGCATTTGAAGTTAATCTAAAGCTGATATGATGCTTCAATAGTCTGCGAGCCAAATCAAGTGATTACATGGGTTGTAATGTTTGTTGTAATGTTTAAGAATGAAATTCCCTCTTTGTGCTTCATCGTTGCTCTGCCAAGAAGAAACATTGTGTTACTAGTTACAGAAACAAAACTGAGGACTTTGGTTTGAATATAATTGTTGCTTATGACTGAAATTTGGATGATTCCTTGTTGATTTGACTGACTCAGATCGCTTCTTTTTGGGTGTGAAAACACAAGTAGCAGTACTTTTTGTAAGTTTTAAGCTAAATAATAAAGGTAACCAGGCACTATGATCGAGAACCTAGTTTAAGGTAGGGAACTATCACTTGTAGTTAAGGTAAAATATCCATCCAATCAAACAAATCACATTCCAGCGAGAGGGAAATAAAATGAAATATTCTGTTCAGTCTGGGGACTGGGTGAGGAAACAAATGATGTAACACTGTGAGGACATCAGTGTCTGGATAAACAACATGTGTCCTCCTCCACATCTTTTCACCACAGTTTTTCAATAAGCTAATTGACATCCGGCGCTCCCAAAACATTGCTCATTTTGCAGAATCCCTTTGCCTGAACGCCATCTCCTGGTGACTTCTAACAGGTTAGATACAAGCGATTTCCTTAATAAAGAAAGCTGATTAAATCCTCTTCCTTTTTGTCTTGCATGTGGAAGTAGAGGAGTGATTTTCTACTCTGAGATGCTTGTTAAATATTGGCCTTGATCTCCTCAGAAAATTTCTGTTCATCCTCTCAGATCTCTTTTATTTCACATGGAAAAGAGGTCAGGGTTTCCTACAGAAAAGTGTTCTGGGAGTTTGCACGGATTGGTGTTTTTCTCATAAGGGTCACCTCCCAGTTCACTGCACTTCACTGCAACCTCTACTGTATTTTCCGAGCGTATCGCAGTTTTTGTCCTTCATCAGTGTTAAGCTGTTGTAGCTATGACAGTTTTTGTGCACTTAAGATTTTTTTTTTCTCATGCCTAAGAATATTAGTTTGCAATGTTTGCAACAAATTCCACAGACTGTGTGATGAAACAGAAAGCTTTATTAATTTTAATGTTAATTATAAGCACAGTTAAGTTAGTGGGAGCTTTAATAAATGTCAATAAGTCAGTTGCCAGTTGGCCAGAATGTCTGTTTTTAAACTCATCTATAGGCTGAATGCTATCGTGTTGTATTGTGAAGTGTCTGCCCCTAATGTAAGTGTACAGTGGGTTTTATGCATGTAGGTGGTACGATACAATACATAAAAGCCTTATGGAACCGTGTGCTGCTGCTGAAATACTTCAGTACTCATGAGGATGAAGACAATAGTGGACAGAGCTGAGAGGGAACCGGCTGCTGGTTATTAACTCACAATTCAAATAAGCAGAGATCGCTGCTGCTGGTGCTGCTGCTGCTGCCAGGCGCGCTGAGAGGCAGCAACACCAACACCTTGCCCACGAGATAAGGGAATTAAAGGGGACAAAGGCGACAGTTTTTTTGCACAGTTTGCCAACAGGAGCATATTAGAGCTGTGCGTGTGTCCCATTCAGGCTGCACGGAGAGACAACAGGGCATGAATGCGGGAAGCAATAAAGAGAGAAAAAGGGGTGGGGGGTGGGTGGGGGGGTGGTCAGGGAGAACATGGAGCCCTGTGTGCGTTCCAGCCTCCCCAATAAAACTCCTCTATTTCTCCAAGAGTGTGACATTTCAGCCAGCAGTCCCTCGTGAGGCCAGAGCCTTGTACTCACAGCATTTCCGCGTGGACACAGTTGGGTTTCATGTTCACCTCGCTGTGGAGGAACGAACAGAAGCGCAGGCTCACTCCATTAGACGCAGGGACGAGATGCACATTCACAGAGGTGCAGACAGAATGAGGTCTCAGGAGCGTTGACTCATAGTCACAGATATACATGAGACCTAAAGTGGATATTATGCTTTGTGTTCATCACGGCTTTTACAGTACAAACGGATACATTTTTTTAGCTTTTCTAGCATCCTCCCATTCACAAACACAAGCTGTGTTGGGTATTTAGTGCTTACCAAAATTTCCATTAGTGCCTCTCAGGATATCTCTGTGGAAATGTTGTTTTTACTTCCAGGTCCATTTGTTCAGCTCTCAGTAAAATTTCATGATAGTCATTAGCCGGCTTGCCATGAATTAGTTATTAATTAGCAAATGTTAGCATGCTGATGCTCTATTGTTAGCATGGTGAACATTATTCTAGCTTTAAATCAGCAAACTGGCAATTTTACTGTGAACATGTTAGCATTTTGGTAAATCCAAACTGTATCCAGATGGATTTAAGAGAGTCTGAACAGCAAAAAATACATAAAAAGCAATTTTTGCAAATCAGATTTGAGCCATATTTGGAGGTGGTCTAAAAGTCAATTCCAATCAGACTTCTACTGACATGTCTCATTTTATTTTAGAGCCTATTTGCCCCTTGCAAAAGAATGAGGCATACAATAGCGATGTCAAAACCAGAGTAGCTGAAGGGCTTTGAAAGGCAGAACTGAATTCAAGCTGCCACCAGCAGAGTTTATCTTGAACAGAGGAGTTCTGCAACGCAACTTTACTGCACAAGTGCTCTGGAGACAAGATGATACACCTCCATTTCTCATACTTCTGTGTTGGTAAGCTGTGTCGCCAGTCTGCATGGTTTCTGACACCTATCTCTTTATCACAGCAACCCATGCAGAGAAGAGAGTGAAGTCTGAGCTCACAAATGATGATTGATGTCTTGCAAACAACAGCGAGGACAGTCTGTTTTAAGATCTTATTTAAGAAACAAACATGGGTTCCCTTCAATTCAAACAAAGCCTTTATTCTTGTTCTAATATGAGCAGCAATAGCCTGACGGTCATATGCTTAGTACTTCTCTAAAGCAACAGACTAGTCAGTCAAAAACAAGACAATAAAAACACTTTTGATGATGAAGTTTACTGGCAGAAACTAACTGATTAGTGAACACTGAAAATCCCCTGAATAGTGAGATTAAACATGAAAACCAGGTGGAAAATTTTCTGCATATTCAATGTTTAAATTAGACTGAAATAAGCTGCTAAGTCACAAAAAGCCAGGCAGCGCTGTTGAAAGAAGAAGGCTATATTTTAAAAAAAGAGAATTCAAGTAATTTATTGAGCCCTGTTGTGAAATGTGTAAAAATGAGCTTTTATATTCTTCTTTACTTCCCCGACTCTCCACTCTTAATTTTCACCATTCATCATTTGTTGCTGAAATGACCCATTTTTACCTCAGGGATCAATAAAATTAATCTTATTTCATCCCGTGAAATTTCTCATCACGCGAGTATTGCTCTACAATGTCGGGTGGCTGGCGGCATCTTGGCAAACGTTATCACATCCCAGTCACTTTTTACAGCATCGGCGCGCCTGCTGTCCCTCCACTTCTGTATTAAAAAAAAAAAAAAACGTGCAGATCTGCATTGTTTGACCTCTGCGCCTGCCTGGAGGGAAGACGCCTACTTGATTTGTTGGGGGGGAGTGGGTCAGCCAAGATTTCCCAAAGCGGAAAAGGCAATAAATTGAAGGGGTGACGACAACAGCAGGGGTGGTGGCAGTATGGAAGAGAAGAAAATAGGGACAGTTAGTTTAGAATAAGGGTCTGAGTATTGGAAGAGTATAGGCACCTTGGAATGTAAAGAAATCTCAACATAAAAACCTCTCTCACACACACACACACAAATATGTCTGTCTGCAGTCTCTTTTGGTTCTGGGTTTTGTCTCCTATAGATTCACACTCACCCTCGAGGCCTGATGTCCAATTAGATCATACAGTGCTGCAATAAGCAAGCTGCAACTGAGCTTTGGTGGACGTAAAACCAAGGTCTTATTCCTCCAAAGGATACTGCAATGCAGTTTTGTAAGGAATGAACTGATCCAGATGTACAGTGGATGGATCTTATACAAAACAAGTAGGGTTGGGTACCGGACTTATTACTTTTAACTGTACCAGAAAAGGTACAACTGAGTGTGGATTCCCAGTAAATCATGCACTGATTTCCAAATGTTGATACCTAAGAAAATATCTTGAGGAGAGAGTGACTTAGGTGTAGAAAGAAAGAGAGTGACCTGGCCTGTCTCACCACCGGAGCTGGTATAAGTCAATAGTGGCAAAACTCTTCAGAGCTCAACATAGACAACACTTGCTGCAATATTTGAAAAGTGTAATCCAAGGCTGACAAGGGCATCATGCCTAACCTGGGTAAACACCAGCTCAAACAAAACATATCTATATGCTGAAGAGGGTACCATTATTAATAACAGCCAAGTCCCAGACAGCAGTGCAGCTAAAGTTAGCAAACCTGCAGCCAGCACCAAAAGAGTTGAACCCTCCGTGGACGGCAAAACTTTAAGTGAGGCATCGACAACTTCATCAGCATCTTCGTATAATGAATTAGCTCCTTGCTGAGTGCTGTTCAGAACACTGAGACAGTATATGATATTTTTGGCATGTTTTTATTATATAAGTGCTGCTGTAGTAACGATGACAACAAAACAACATAATCATATGTGCCTCCTCTGGGACAAACAAGTCAGTGTTTTTATGGTATGTGGCTGGAGGTTGTATGAGCCGCTTTGAGAAGGGAAAAGGAGGAAGGAAGAGGTTTCATTTTGTGCGTTGTGTAAAATGTTTCAAATAATTTATAAGAAGATGTTAAGATGTAGATGTTATCAGCACTCAACACTGGTTTGGGTTCAAATGTGATCAATAAATCACCCAAATAACAATTATTGGATTAAATTCAGGAAATAAAGCTTAAACAAAATCAAACTGATAATATCTCAATCAGAGGTTGGACTCAGTTCACAGTTGGGAGTAACAGAGTGACGTCATTGATAATATTGTTTATCATGAGCACACACACACACACATGTGTACACACATCAATATTGTGCAGACTCCAACAGCCCACAGGCACAATGCAATGTTGTGTTCACAGTCCTTAAGTGCCTTTGGACTTTCTGACCCAAATCACTGTTTATATGTTTCACTGCTTTCTCACATGTGACAGGAAGCGAGAGAGCAGCAGCATGCTGACGGTCATCACATTTATCATGTGGAGAATCCCTGTTGTTCATGTGATCTGTGACAATTGTGAAGAAAACAGTCTCATCTCATTTTAAGCAACGTGAATATAAGCTCCTGAACGAGCGATGAAAATGTTTAAGAGGTCATACTCTTAAATTTAAATATTGCCAGAAAAAAATATCTAATCTATAAAAGTGAAAGTTTGTAATTGGCAAAACTATTTAAATATGTGGTTCTCTTTCTTCTATTTCAATTCTTTTCCCAATAAAACAAAGCAACATCACTGATCACATGTTGCTTAAGCCTGGAACAAACAAGCAGTTTATCAAACAGTGATTTTAACAAAAAATAGACAACATTCAGCCACAAAGAAAAGATAAGAATAAAAAGAAATATAACTAAGGGTCCATTCTGCCTCCTCTTCCTTTTTCCAATTCAGTGGAACATCTTGTGATCTCTCATTTTTGTGTTATGATCCTTTGAGGGCTCTTATCTCCCGGCCAGGAACCACTGACAGATTGTCAGTGCAAATAATGACAGAAAAAAAGTACAAACTGTGTGAGCATTTGTTGCCAGACTTAAGTACTTAACAGTGTTTCATATTCTGCTCTGTGCCACACTTCTGCCAGTAACTTGAAGTGTTTGATACCAAGAATTAGAATGAAACAAATGCAACCATGGAGTAGATAGGCTCTATAGCTCAATACAAGGGTTTGTAAAAGTGTGAAATCCTGTTGATTCAGACTTTATACCTATCCACAAGCACATATTATCCTTTTCTACCAAAAGCTTTTTTTTAATCTCTTTTCACCTGCACAATAAACTTCATAAAAGCCATTAATTCTACTGCCTGCCATTGCCAACCTACAAGAACCTCCATGAGATTTACAGACTTTTTTATTCCCCAAACATTATAAACAAACCTCAATGATTTCCCATCAAATCTGATAAGTTTAATACGAGATAAAATGCATCAGCAGAGGCTCTCTGTGCTCTTGTTGAAGATCCTAAGTTATGTTAAATTATATCAAGCCTATAAACTGTTATTGATGTGAAAATCCTTCATATACAACCTCTGACTTACCAAGTTTCTTTAAGAAGAGTAAAATATATCTTCATTCAAAAGCTCACATTTATATTCCAGGACATATTATCCACTCTGTTAACACTGCTGGTGCTGAGAATCAGAGAGGACATCATTTAGCACAATCAGCTGGTCACCAGGAAACACTTCCAATAGCCTCGGGTGGTCTGCTAAGTGCTCCACATCAGCCGATACTCTCCCTAAGCATTGGTATTCACAAAGCACTACGCGTGTTGACTTCCTCCTCCAGTGTCCGACAGCTTCATGCATATTGCATGGGCCGGCGTCAGCCCTCTGCTGCAGAGGGACCCCATCCTCTGCCAGCAACAAAAGGACCATCAGAGGTGTCGAGAGAGCAACATCCCTGTACAGTACATCAGACCAAAGTGAATACAATGAATGTTGCTGCACCTGTCACAGAACAAGGAGCTGCTTATTGATTCCAACACTGACCTGCAGGAGGAACAAAACGTCTCAATTTGTAAACTTGGAGCTTCAAGAAGAATTATAGAAGGGAGTCTGGTTGAGAACCAGCTGGGGAGTGTTGGTGAAATGAATAAAAAAGCTGGAATTTGAAGTAATAATGTTCACTTTTTCAATGCATGAGACTTAGTTGCACTTTGTGTCACTTGATTTGATTTTGCAAAATAAAACTGACTGCGTTGGCAAGTGTTGTGGCAGGAAATCATTCATATTCAGTTTTAGGTTTTGTCTTTCAGCAAAAATTCCAAAAGTTTTCATTTTTGTCTTGCCAATCAAAGTCCAAAGGAGATAAGTGCTGCAACACTTAGCTGCACATTTCACCCGACATGAAGCTGCAGGCCCATGATGAAACATGTGGGTGCCTGGACAAACTTTTTTGTTTTGTTTTTGAGAAAAAGAAAGATTGATGGAAAGATCAGTTAAGGACTAGTTAAAAGAGGGAATTCAACTAGATAGTCACTGTACTAGTTGCAACTTTGGGAATAAGAATTGGCGACTTAAACTTAATGCAGACAGTGAAAAGGAGCTTTTGAAAGGAATGAAAAGTAAAGTGACAGGAGGCATCTTGACTGATTGAAGATCAGTTGTGCTGGCATGTTTTTCATATTTTGCATAGGTTTTACTGTGCATGCAAGCAGTCCTGCCAGCAGGGGGTTACAGTGGTCAAAGCAAGAGATGAACAGTGTCTGTACGAGCAGTCGAGCAGCATACTTGTCAGTAAAGTACTGTAATTTCTGATGTTATATCGTGCAAAAAAACTTAACCAAATAAAAGACGGAAAGTGCTCGGAGACAGCTGGTTGATCATCTATCATGATAACATCTTTTGAGGCAGACTCTGAATGCAAGAGGAAACCCTGCTACATAGTAATATAATGCTGGACAGGAAGACCGACAGGGATGATCAGAAGTTCAGGCTTAGAGAGAGATTGAGAACTGTCCAGTCAAAGGCAACTGGACCTGCTGAAATAAGCTAAAATACACCAACAGGAATTAAGGTACAGGACTCTTAAGGAGCAAAACAGGAACCAAACAGTTAATTGGTTCCTGGCAGTTGCAAACTCTGTAACAGGTGGTAACGTCTTTAATGTTGCTCTGCTTCTTAATCAGTAAAAACTAAAAATATATATATCTTAGTCTTATTTTCATGTGTTAAAATGTCCCTATTATTATCAGTTAAAGACAAGAAGCTAAACTGCTGAATGACACTTTTTTACAATTTCAAAGCCTACATCAACATTAGTGGCAGTAACATTAAATGCACAGACCTAAATAATATCATCAATGTTACCATAACTTTGTGTTGGCCTGTCTGTTTTCTTGGTTTGTCCCAGATATTTTGCCTTTGTTTCTGTTCTGCTTCCCACTGGGATTGTTCATGATTTCTTTTCATGAATTTGCTATTTTCTCTGTCATGTTAGATAACATCACTGACAAGTGCTATACTGTGTGATTCATGTAATTTGAGCAAGACTATGCAGTAAAACAGAAGTTAGTTCATTTTTACAGCTTTCTTTTCACATTGACTTTCGAAGTATTTTTTGATGACAGAAATTATTTAATTGTTTTTCATATTTTTTTTCAAAGTAACTTTGTCATGTTTAAGTCATAGTTCCGTTTAGGGAAAGTTTGTGCTTTGTTTCAATATTTTTTAAATTTTTGTTGATGAAATGAGCATTTGTGTGATAACAAAACACATGTATGATTTGTAAGAACACACACACCACAGGACACATCAATGCACACAAGTAAAAGTATGCTTGCTTCTACACACATGGATGCACATACACAGACATTCTGAACCAAACCTGATTCATTCATTTGGACATTTTAATCAAATTACATTCAATCATGACCGAAGGTGTTTGACGTTTCTTAATAAATTAACCTGAGGATTTGAATCTTACTGGAGCTGCCAAAACATCTGAGGTTTACAAGCTGATTATAGCGATATGCACAGCTGCTCCAAATAAACCCGAACGGTGCTGTAAAAGAGCTTTCACTGGACGTAAATTCTGACAGGAGCCTCCCACATCTCAACTACGCCTTTTTAATCACCGACAATGAAATAATTCTGTTGTGACGATCCCAGCGTAATGTCAACAGCATGTGAAAGTGCAGAAACCATTAATTTCCAGCTTTCTATCTGAAATGTTTGTTCTGAGGTGAAGATACAAGAAGAAATACGGGACCTATTAAACTTCCTCACAGGGCGAATCAAGAATGGAAGAGTCTGCCGTCTGCTCTGAGCGTGCAAATACTACAGCATCATGTTTACATCAAGGCAATGATTTAATAGTGGACAGTACGAAGGGGCCAAAACTGTTTGTTATACAACCCTTTGTCTTAAATAATAAATTTATTAATTCCTAGCTCTCAGAATTTTCTCTAGCAAAAAGTGAAAAGTATTTTTTTTTGTACTTTAGACAAAGAACGCTGAGGATTTGAAATGTAGTCCTGAACTAGACTTCACTCCGAACACACGACAAAAGGCTGTCCTCTTTCTGTAGCAGCACTCGAACACAGACGTGCTGACAGAGTATTTCTGCCCCTGGAGCATTCCCAAAGCTCTGCGCTCCAAAATGAGACCAGAAAGCAATTTAAATGTCTTAGGATTGGTGGGAAAAAAACAACAACAAAAACGAGAAAAATAAAGATCAAAGTTGCAGAGAGATGTGGTCGCTCTCAGAACTGACCACAAGTGGAATAGGAGAAGCAGCATCGAGACGTGCCAAAAGATGAAGTCAGCCATTCCGGGATGTTGGCAGGAAAATGATCAATTAGAAGGCGAGGAAGCAGCTTTTGCTTTGCCCCACAGCGAATCACACGGGAGAGGGGAGGAAGCGAGCGGCTTTGATGGGCAGGTGACGAGAGATTGTTGCCGTTACTGGTCAGGAGACTAAACTAGCTGAGGCAGGTTGGGCTAAACGTGAACTCTTGACTTCACACACTGAAAACCGCTGCATTCCCAAATGGAAACACAACTCTCATGAAGAGCATCATTGCTTCTACTGAAGGGAAACAGCAAGTCGGATTTTTTTTTCTCTCCACAGTATTCACTTCTTTTAGCCTTACTCAGACTTGCATCAATTTCCTGAATAACCCTTAATATTTGTAGCGTAATTAACATTTTTTTTGTTGCCCATGTTTTTCACTGGTCAGATTTCACTGGTTATGTAACATCTTACTAAGAATTAATTCAGTCCAGTGTTACTGCCTTGAGTCACAGGTCTGTGTGTTCAACACCCAAGTGGATTCCAGCCTTAAATTCTCTCTGACCAATCAGTTGTCTGCACTGCTTTAACCCCACCTTTTGGCATTGGAACAGTGTGCCACACGGATGAGTAACAAAAAAAAAACTGTTTTTCCATTTGGTACAATCCACAACTTTGGAACAAAGAACAAAAAGTGAAAAACAACATTCTAATGACTGATAAATTGAACTGAATCAGCCAGACTGTTTGGTTTAAATGCAGCTTAACTGCTGGTTGACCACATCTTAAATTATGTTTTAATATCATTGAGGGGTTTTTTTTATGACTTTACACACTATGTTTGTGTAAATTTCTCAATCATCCATTTTAGATCTTAAAAACACCACCAGACGATTGGTGCCATCAAACTCTACAGAAGAAAAGAGAACAAAATGTAACTTAGCAAGCTCCTTTAAAAACCGACATTCAGTTTTATTCAAAGAACTCAAGGTCGATTTCACTTCAAGTGAACATTACATTACAGGACGTGAAGATGAGAGTGTGTGTAAGTGTGTGTGTTATGTGAATGTGTGTGTGCACTGAATAACATCGGATTTATTGTGGCTTATTTTTAGCCTGGCATTGAATTGGGTATTGAGAACTGTGGAAGACAAAACTTCTGATATTCTGTATTCTGACATCAATAGAGCCAAATTGCTGGTAACTGAGTGTGTTGTGTTCTGTGTTTGAGGCGTCATTCGATATGTACATGTTTATTACATTCAAATCCAAACAAATCCATGTTCGAATAAAAGGAAAACGTTGTTGCATCAGATTTTCATAACCTTATGGTCTGTTCCCAGCTTTAACGGAAGCTTTTACTTTGATAGTATCACTTGTAACAGTTAGCATTTTAGCAACTTTAGTACAAATAACAGCTACAGTAGTATTTGGTAGAGGTAGTAGCATGGTTAGCTGTAACAGTAGTAATGTATCCTTCACTCCCACTGAGGACGAACATACAAAAAGAGGCCAGTCCATTAATTACAAAGAGGGCTGGCCTACTTCAGAGAGCCCAGAGTACTCAACCTAATCTAATACCATTCTGCACAATCACTTGCCAGAGGAGAAACAACTGCAACAACAACAACATTGTTAACCATTAGCGTGGCCTTCTCCTTTTAAAGAGATCACCTAGACACTGAGAGGCACAAAACAGGCCCATGAAAAATGAGTCTGTGGTGCAGGGGGAGTGCACGCAGCCGTGTTTTCCCCCATACAGGATGTAGAAACCCACAATAACAAACAGCCAGTGATAGACATGGCAGATATGATGAATAGATATATGCGTGGAATCTCTGAGTAACTCCTAAAGGCATCGTATGAACTTTAAATACGTAACCATGCAGCTATACTTTTAGCAACATGGAGGGTATGACTGTGTATCCTCCTGTGTGCTTTACTTGAAAAACAGCTGGACTTCATCCTCAAGAGTAATAGTTGGGGAACATATAATTTAGCTCTCTTGTCAGCTGTCTGATGGTGTAAGGGAGCAAGCTGAGGGAAACTCCAAGGTTTGATTCACGGTGTCTGCATATGGAGTTTAACTTGGCGGTGTTGCTTGCAGAAGTAGCTTAATGTTAGTCACATGCAAAATCAACGCAAGAAAACACCATTATGTGCTTCAGTTGAGTGATGAGTCAGCTGAATTTTTAATGTAAAGGAATTTTCACGATTGTGCTGGTTTTTTGGGCTGCAGATGGCAGAGTAAATAATAGATAATGTTTAAACATGAAGTGATAGAAACACAACAGAGCATTATAGAGAATTTAAGTAATTATTAAGCTTGCTAAAATCCAAGTTAGTTGCTTAATTGTCTGAGACGTCAGAATATTTACTCTTAAAACTGACTGAGAATCAGCCAAACAAACCATTCAACACCTCACCAGTCATCCTCACTTTGTTCCAAAAGAAAATATCTCAGCAACTACTACATGGATTGATACAAGTTTTTTTTTTGGCAGCATAAACTGCTCTGTGGTTGTGTTAATTGTGAAGGGACACCCATAGTGCATTCTGACACCAAATGTAAAATCTGATGCTAAATATAGTTAAAGAGTGCATGCGCATGTGCATTTATATGCAAACATGATACAAATGCGTGTTGGCGATGTTAGCACCAGCACTGCATCACCTTATGTTAACAAAGAAGAAAACTGTGCAGCTCTAACATCAAACATGGGAAATAACAGCACACAATCTG
>JAUZTA010000018.1:2524443-2534624 GCA_034780835.1 Ctenochaetus striatus | reverse complement strand
TGAGAAGTTTAAAGCCTTAATTATAACATTGACTTTGGAATTTTAAATCTATACTCGATTGCATAGACTGTCATCTCTATTGCTGAGCAGAAGGACAGACGCCCTCAGAGCGGAGCTTCTGGAGGAATAAGCAGTCAGAGTCGCACTGGGTTTTGCTCTGATCTGGAGTCGTTTACAGTTCGGAGGGGGCCACAGTTTATTTTTTAACTCCTTGAATTAAAAAGTGGATTTACCTTCACTTCATCCTGTCTGCAGCAGCAAGCTGTGGAGTGTCAACCTGTACTATAAATACTGTTGGTCTCTCTTCATTGGCTGCTTACTGGAGAGAAAAAGTTATTTACTTCATGAAGATACAGAGAGGAGAGGAGAAAAAGAAGGGAAACTGGAAGGAACTGAGCGAAAGAAGTGAAGTCAGAGGCTGAGCTGAAAAGAGAAAAACACAGATGTGCATAACCCACCGTTATTCAGTGGCCTGCAGCTAGTGGACTGTATTCTGGCTGTTTAGGACAATTAAACACAAATGATCTTACATTTCGAGTAAGTGCAGGACAAAGATACTTTTTTATCATAAAATATGACCACAGACATTCAAAGTGTCACTCTGAAACCTTAATAGCAGCTTTGAAATTCTAAAATAACACTAGTGCACTCTGCAGAGTACAAATATAAGAGTAACAGCTTCATTTGGTTAACAGTGACTTTCACTTTCTCCTAATAACATGACATATTGATAGTTTTGAATACACAACTTCAATATTGAATCAAGTAACTCATGAAAAATAAGGTGACTACAATATAAAAAAAACTACAGATTTTATTAGATTGCAGAGATTGGCTGTGAACAAAACCATACAAAAGTTTATCTTCTCTAAACCTGGGAGCAAGAGGATCAAATAAAGGCAATGTATGACTGACGAGGTTTCAGTAAGTACTTTTTAATGGGTTCTTTCAATTATTCCCTTAAAAGGTATTGAGTACTGCCAGACTAAACATAAACCAGCTTATGCAACAGTCAATCTAGATTCTCAGAGGTCTTCACATCTGCCGCACTCATAGATCGATGCTTTGATGCACCTGAAGCTGCTGAACGAGTTTTACCTCCATTTCCATCCTGTCAGCAGGGGACGGCACAGTGTGTGAGAAGTAAACATCAACCTGATATATTTAACCAGGTCACCAGATACAGTCAGTCTAACCAGGTCGGTGTCCTGACAAAGAGAACGTAAGGAAAGGGAAGATGTAAAGAGAGAAAAACGGAGAGCGTGAGAAAGTGATTTATCACCGGTGGAGGTCTGCTTCATTGTTTATTAACTTCCTGACCAAACACATACATCAGCAGGCCTGATTTTTAAGTGCTGGCATGTGCCCCCTTGGCAGAGGTTTCCTCTCCATCATCCCCTCCCATCTCCTTCACTCTGCTCTCTATCTGCTGCCTTCTCTTAATGTGTGGTCTGATATGGTCGTTTAAAGGCAAACTATGAGCATGTTAAGAAACCAGACAGCTCATCAGCGCTTCATTATTGGTAGAGGCAGCTATAATAAACTAATTAATATAAGGATTTCAAATAGGGGGCAGAGCAAAGTAATGCTGCTAATGTAACTGAGGTTAGTGGTTGTACTGCCCTAAAAACTTCATAGCTCGAGTTTAGGAACTCACTTCTTATGGCAAAGTTTTTTAAAAAGAGCGTTCACATAACATAAATCATCCTCCAGTGGCCTGACTAGAGGTCCTCAACTCTTACGCCACAGTGCCTGAAGAAGGCTGACTGACAGCATTCACTCACATTTTGGTCCAAGCCTCATAAATTCAACAGAACTGGATAAACTCATTTGGATTTACATCAGCTTAATCAATTGATTCACCATAGTCACAAGTCAACTAACCCTTGCTCTGCTGTAAACACACCATAACTAACATGTTAAGTAAAATCCTGCCATTGCTGCAGTTATATGTTAGCAGTTAGCATGTTTTTCCTATGTTGATCATATGCCAGTGAAGAGGAATCCAGCTATGAGACACAATGTGGGTTGGACTGAAAATCTGTCTTGTCACAGAACTAAAGAACTGCGTACAATACAAACATTCTTTCAGATTTATGACATTTAAAAACTTGTTTGTTGACATATCTGTTCTTAACCTTGTGTTGAAAAAAAAATAGCAGCCAGAAAATTAGACATTTTGGAAATCACAGAATAACTGATTGTAGAAATTTTTCTCAAAAGTTCTGCATGTGGATCATTTTCCAACAGCACCAAACCAGCCATTGTATTATTATTACACATTACTACTGTGAGCCCGGATAGCTTGTCAATAACTCATTAGACTTACTCTAATTTTGAAACTGATACTATTTTATCTTCTTCTCCTTTATGGGGAATTTGGGTGACAACAAAAAGTTGTTGCTCTTGTTCCTTTTCACAGAATAAATACCATTAAAATATTCTGTGTATGTCACTAATGATCCATTGTGTATTTTAAAATTGTTATTAAACAGATATCTGTGAAAAAAAAACACTTGATTCAATTACCAAAAGACAACTAGGTGTATATATTGTCAGCCGCGGCAAGCACTGTGCATCTGCAGTATATCTGACATCTCAAGAATCAAATGGTGCACATACTGACAACCAGCCAGAAAACGCACAGCAATTTCAAAGTAATAACCTCATGCCACATCAGGAAACCAGTGAGTGCGAAGTCTCCACGTCCCCTATCCAATGTAAATGCATTCACATCCAGTCAATCCAATCGCTTCCAAAGCACGGGGCCTAATTGCAATGAGTATCTTCTGACGAGCACAGTGTCTGGGACAATAATTGATGCTGAATAAGTAATTGGACGTGATGCCTTTGCTGTGTGATATGTGCACAAACGTATGTGTGTGTCTGTGTGTGCATCAGTCGGAGATTAAAGGGTTTGCAGTGTCATCTAAACCCAGAGGACATTAGCAGCAACACCACTGAAATGACAGGGAAATGATAAACAAACTAGAGTTGATTCTGTATGCATGAGTTGCTGCCCTTGGGCCTCAGAAATGCTGCATTTGTGCCATTTTCTCTTAACTTTGGAGCAAACACAGCTGCATTAGCCGAGTGGACGGTTATATATAGTTTTTGAAAGACACACCAGTGTAGCTTGTTCCGACACCAAAGTAACCAAAACACATCCCTGGACATTAGTTGCTGTCTGTGAATCATGTTATTGTGATGATCATTTTCCATTTTTTCATGTTTGGGTATATGTCTGTGTGATGAAAGAACACATAGCTGCAGTAAATGTCATGAGTTTGTCCCAGTTGAGAATAGCATGAGTTAGCAAGGATTCAAACAGCCAGTATTTAAAATGTCATACACCTAAAGTACCAGTCCCATCACAGGATGGGATGCAGGATGGAGCCACAGTAAAATATGCAGAATCAGAGAAGCCAGGTGTTGTTATTTATCAGTACTTTGCAAGCTGAGTTGCACTATTTTCACAGCAAAGGCAGACAGTTCTATTTTTGGTTAGAGAAAATGGAAAAATGGAGAGTATTTATGTATTACCAAAGGAGTCAAACTGACACCTGCAGAGGACATTTTCCACAGCACTGTTTTGCCACAAAGGTAAATCTGAAGCCTGTTCCATCCTTTAATCCTTGCAACAGAGCGAGAACAGGCCAACGTGTTGGTCAGACAGTACGTTTATTTTTTTGTGTGTGTTTTACTGGTTGAGTCTCTCCGAAAAAACTGCAGCATGCTAGATAATGTTAGCTAAAGTTACTCTGCCAAGTTTAATGTTGCTGATGACGTTTTCATGTTTGATGAGAGATTCAAAGGTGAACTCTGATCTGTAGGAGCAGTGGGTGGAGGTAGAGGTGGAGACTATGTAGGTCAGCTTATATTTCATGAAGGCAAAGGTGAAGAGTTACATGTGAGGCATGAAAGCGTTTATTTCATAGAAAAACTCCTTAATATGTAAATTCAATGAAGTGTTTTAGGGTTTAACCTTTAACATTAAAGGAACTTTTCAGTGAGGAGTGAAGTTTGTATCGTTGCATTCTTCGAAAAAATAACTTAATGGAGATTTCACCAAGGAGTTAGACACTTCATTTATTTTGGGAGAGTAGTGGATGTCTTGAAGAGAGGGAAAACACACTCATACACACAGAAAAGCCAGTGACTCACGCAGAAAGTTACTTGGAAAGATTGTTTTTCATAACCATATAATTAATTTTTTTTTAAATTTCCTTGTAGAATTTCAGACAGATGCTGAGCACCCTGGTAGCCAAATGGTTACAGCCGCATGGCTGCACGACTGAAACTGCTCTATTCCAGCTGCTGACCTCTGTTGCATGTCAGACCCCTCTCCCTTTCTGTCTCATCTGTCACGATCAAATAAAGACAAAGAAAGAGGAGAAAAAAATACAGTTTCAGAATAAGAATCTGTAACAATCTGAACTGTGCGTGTGAACTGTGTTATGTAATGTCACTGCTCCTCGTTCTTCATATAGCGCGTCACTAATTTTCCCATTAATCCCTGTTCCATGGGTGACAGTGTGCATTTACTCTGCACTGAAAAAAATCAGCCCTCTCTACAGCCACTGTAGAAAATCCAATATTACAGACTGAGTGTGTGTATTAACATACAGCAGTGAGACTACATGCAGTGAGATCAGTGATTTTCCCTGTAGCCTCAAGCTGTTAAATTCTTAACACAAATTGAGAGGTTTGCATCTTCTGCCTCCTGCAAAATGGCTCATGCTTTGAAATGTACATAGAAACATTAACATGTGGCCTGGCTAACCTAAAGTGAACTCACATAACCCCCCCTGAAACCCCATGATTCATGTAAGCCACGTTCAGTTTACCCGCAGCTAACCCTGAACGCTAACCCACCACAGCTTTGATGGTACAATTTATGCCATGCTGATTGTTGTACAAGAAGAAAAAGCGGTTGCCTTCCCTTTGTGTCAGCAACATTCCCTGGTCGGGGCTGTAGCCAAATCCTCCCCAAGACACGCATGCACACACACAACTACCAGTTACACAAGAAGAATCACACACACGCACTCTCACACAAAGCAAGTTGCCTAAACAGAACTGATTCCAAGCATTAATTACCTACATAAACTTGCACGTACAAACAATACTGAACACGATCCGAAAGCCTGAGCTCCGACGACTCCTCAGGGGCACAGAGACGATTTAATACTTTCATAATGACATGTTGTATTGTGCAACAGACAAACACACTGAGCAATGATAGCAGATTAGTGTTTCCCGAAGTCTTCGGGCTTTGCTACCTTCCTGTACCAAGAAAGACAGGTGGCACAAGGAGGCAACTTGATTAATAAAATGTGTTCATGGGCCTTTGAATGCCACCAACAACCAAGTCAGAGATCGGAATGTAGATGTTATTCTAATTGGGACTGAACCTCCCGGCTGACGTGTGATAAGGGCCTGTGATGTGGAGTAGTTTCACCAAGAGAGAACAGCACAGTGTCTCATGTTGAAGGTGTGAGGCTTGCAGAAACAAAAGGGCCTGTAAAATGTAAATTACCCCCCTTTATTACCTAGAATAGGTGTATAAATGTATGTGCATGTTAGAGAGCAAGCAGATAGTGACAAACCCTATGGGAGTCACGGTGAACATGCCGAACTGTGCTGCTAGTACGGGTTTGTGATAAAAAAGGAAGAGGTAGTCATGAGGGAGGGTCTGGGTTGTTCTCTGAGTGGGTGTTGAGGGGTTCCCATTAGCATGACTTCTCCTTTATCATTCCCCATTACTCTACGGATCATTCCTTTAATTGAGGTGGAGGCTTTTCATGTGAATGCTGCAGGCTTCTGCCAGAAGTCTATCTTTATCTCCCTGCAGTTAGCATGTAATGTGCCTGCTTCAGCACTTGCCTTTCCACTACAAGATCATTAAACCGCCATGTCATTCATCATTTCTGATTTGCTCCGAAGAGGGAGCGAAGAAACTGTACCACGCACGCCCAGGTCTTCTTTCTGAGTTTAATACATCCACATTTCAATGTCAAACTCCACTTAAAATGAGTTTGGAGATGAATGAGCCTGATGTAAATAAGAACCAAGGGTGGATATTTCTCCTCAGCCTGCCATAATCAAATAAGACTCTTTTTCAATATTGTAGTGAATGACATAAAAATGATAAAGATTCATATCACTGTTGTGGTGCACAGCAGCAATGGTTTATGCTAACACATTAGCATGAGATACGACTGAAAAAAGGTCTATTTAGCCGACTGATACACTCAATACACATGAGATCAAGTAGGTGCCGGTTCTGTTATCTCTTTCTATGCAGCTTTAAGCCTCAATTCTATTTTCATCTTTCCTTTTCTTGCAGCTGTTCGACTGTAGCGTGTTCCTGCCACATGGCTGACACTTTGGCCATCAAAGTAAAGACCCTGTTGTCAGCCCTGCCAATCAAAAGGAATGCTACACACCTGTTGTCAGCACTAGTGTATTACATCAGATCTGATCACTTAGTTGGCTCGGACCAAATCCACAGTTGGACAAAGAGTGGTGGAAGTGTTTGAAGCATTTAATTGACACAATGACAATGTAAAAATAAAGATAAATAACTCTGAACATTACTGCTGAGGCTGCCAGCCCTAGAGGAAACTCTGGCTCCACTTTTCCTACCTTTACCATTGTAACTGGACAAAAATAAAAGCACAATTTCTTTTTGGTGAACAAAATATCTTATTAGCAGTCTTAATTCCTAGACTGCCAAAAAAAATTAGTTTGAAACTGAAAGAAATAGCCCTCAATCACCCTTGCAGGGCTGACCGACAGTCAAGGAACATGTTTGCACTCTCAGATCCATATTCGTCTGACTGTCAATGTGCAGGATTGCGTAAAAATGAAGTGGCATGTTCCTGACAAAGAGAATACATGCTTTTTTTGCTTTTTTTTGATCAGTAAAGGTTAACAGACAGACAGGCTGATGCTGGCTGTGGCAGGGAAAGTAGAAATATGTCAGGTGTCAACAAGGAGCTTGTGGAATCAAGGCTAGCTGGAGAAGCTGTTAGAAGGGATGCTGTTTACAAAGAAGCATATGGACTGCACTACATTAATCTCTGTCTGAAGCCTTTCTATCAAGCATCCATTCAAGTCTTGGAAAAGTAAGTGTCAGAGCCAGGTCACTTCAGGGACACTGATATGTTGTATCCCTTTCACCATCATCTCCCTATCAAACAGCCCTGCTCCAGAACGTATCCAAACCACTCAAGTCCTATTATAGCCGCATATCTTATTTAACCTTAATGAAAAAAATGCTATAATGTACAGTTTTATTTTCAACAATTACCTGATGCCTAAATCTAACTTGCCAACTGCTTGTTGCCCCAAAATAGATGGTGTATAGCCTTACCAGTTAGCAAAGTAAGGGATGACAACAAAAAAGCTAGCACTTTGTGAAGCTGTGCATTGGTATGTTAGTTAAATATTGAAGTCAGTGTACCGTGTTTATCTTTAGACCCGAGCATGTATCTGGTCCAAATTAGCACCAAACACAAAGCATTAATGCTGAAGGGAATGATACTACTTTTGCAAAGTACTACATACTACAATAACAAAGTATCAGGCAAAATAATGTTTGACCTAATATTTGTCTTGGATAAAAACTCAAAGGTTTAGCAAAGGTATTAAAGTTGATCTTGGGAGGACATTAATATCTGAGCTAAATTTCATGACAATCAACAGTTGTCAACATATTTTGTTTTTTAGTTTTCAGCATGTGTGAAAAAGTTGTGTTGAATAGAGGAGAATGCTCTGGGTGTGATCTGAAAGTGTTTTAATCAAAATCTGTCTTTGTTGTGTTTTGGGGTGTATTTAAACCTGTTCTTTCATGTGGTCAAGCATTATTGGATTTGACTCGGCCACCTGCTTTTTTTTCCCTCACCCACTCCCTTTCAGGTGGTCTCACCTCAGGTGTTAAGTCTTAATTTCAACAAGTCTAAATCCTCATTTTCCACACCGACCTTACAATCTGTCATTGTGATGTGGGAATTTATCCACAGCTCCCGGCTGCTCAGGGATGCAGTGCACTATCTGTCATGACAAGTTCATTCAGCATCCTCAAAGAGCAGCTTCACAGGCCATCAGTGTCATGGAGCTCTCTGCCTTGACCGCTCACTGGTGACAAATAATCCCCTTTCCAATCTGTCTTTGTGTCTCTCGTTATTCCCTATTCTCTGTCTGAAGACACAAGTAAGCCATTCTCTTCTCAAGAAAACCGTACAGTCATTTGTTTCCTTCACTTTTGTCTTTTTGCATTATTTTACAAAGAGCTCTTGTCTTCTATTCTCCTTTTTGCAACAGCCTTTGACTCTGACTCTTTGATGGTGTCAAAAAGCTTTGCAGTCAACTCTTTGCGCATTCACAAGTGGAGTGCAAACTGAGCAGCTCTTAATGGGTTAGCCCAGATTCGATCCAAGTCAAACAACAATGCATGATGCGGCAGAAGAATGTTCAGCTATTGATTATTCAGTTTTGAGATAAGCTAATTATTAATCCATGAGTGCATCAGATGGCGTCCCTCCAGGTACTACTTAGGCTCCGATTAATCATCACAATCACAATACAGTTAATCGATGCTGAAAGGAAAGCATGCCGCTGCTCTCTATCAAGGCTGTTAAACCCTTGTCTGCGGAGGTTTGTCCTAATTTAATCTGACAGTCTAAATGAAATATCTTCAGCCGTCATTGATCTCAGTGAAAAGCTACCCTCATGATCCAACACAGACATGACCCAGGGGCACGAAGAGAAGTTGTAAAATGAAAGCTGTGACATGAAAGAGAAGGAAGGAGGGGAAATGAGGAGAGATTGGAGGAGACGGTAGAGGACAAAGAAACGTCTTACAAATCCGGTGTCGCAGTGAGAGAAAAGAGGGTTGGAAAACAGTACAGGTGAAGAGAAGAAGACAGATTTAATAGGGAAAAGGAAGAATGGGGAGAATGACAGGACTAGAGATTGAACGGAAGTACAATCAAGCCAGTCCAGACGACTGGAAACAGCAGACGATGGTAGAGACAGTGATAATGGAGAGCTAAATGGAGGTACCAAAGCAGGAGATGGGGGTCAAGTCCCTCAGGGTTCACCGTCTCCCCTGTCGGATTGGTGCTCCACAGTCCACTGCTCACAATCAACCTCTACGAACTATTCAACCCCAACACATACCTGCTCCACATCTTATCACCTCAAAACTCACTCCCAGCTCCTCATCTTTTACTCTTTTTAACAAGCCACGGGCAGCTGCAGATGTAAACTGCTTCACTCCCTTTGCACTAGAGAGTATATATGAAATGAACTTTTTTATGCTTATACTTGTACCATACCAGACTTTCAACCTTTTATTCCGATTCCATGCCAACACATTGCCTTTTTTTCATTTCATGAAAGAAGCCAAAGCTCTAAAATATTGAGAGTGGCCCAAAAGCAGAGTGTTCTGTACAAAAAGTTTCTATATATTAAATAGTCTTTTGAACCTGACCAGACATTAGAAGATAACTTTCAGTACTCTGACCTACGTACACATTTCTGTCTTACCCAACAAAGTCTTGAGGTTCAGTGCTTGGACATAAAATATCAGAAGGTAACTTGGTGGTAGCTGGATCATTACAAACAGAAAGCAGAAAACAGAATTAATGTCGAGGAAAAATGCCAAAAGCCAGATCAATAGAGAAAAATAATCAGCGTCAGCTCCCAGTCAGTTCAACAGGCAGCTCCATCAGAGTTCCGAGCCAAGACCACATCCAAAGCAGGGTTAAGACACTTCAGGACAAAAACCAGAGCAAACAACATCTGATCAGAAACCAACAAAGCCAACAGAAAGAGTTTGTTCCTTTCCAGATTTTAAACAATAAAGAGTTTAAGCCAGATTATAAACTAAAAACTCATTAAATATGTCAGCACTGAAAACTTAAAAGACATCAATAAACACAAAGGATTTGAATACAGCTAAAATGTTTGCATTCAAAAATCCAAATTGTGGGATTTTGCAAGTTTTGGATGAAGATAAAATGTGTCAGAACATAAGAAAATAAATTAAGCATAGTGGTGCAACAGATATGGCTCAGCCTATAAATCATATTCCTCAGTTTAAGTGCACATGCTTGTTTGGTACAGACCACAGCACATAATCAATCACATAGTCCTCATTTTTATCTATTTTT
>JAUZTA010000018.1:2470379-2481049 GCA_034780835.1 Ctenochaetus striatus | reverse complement strand
TAAATTAACCAAGATCGTTTTTGAATCGTATCGGCCACCACAAATCGTGATACAGATCGAATCGTTGTCAAAATGAATCGTTACACCCCTACTGTCAATACTTTGATTTGGCAATACTGTTTCTTAGTGTGTCTGCTATATATTCTGGTCTGGCTACTTAAGTAATCATAGCTGGATTCTGGCCAGATGTGACAGTTCTTGACTGATCATACAAATCCAGCTGACTCACAAGGTAACATTTCCGCGTTCTCACATTTTTTGAGAGTAACAGTTGTTAGAACTGATGCACCACTAAACTAGTTTGCGAACAGCTGCAAAGGAGGAGACTGACAGAGTGAAGTTCTAAATACAAAGCAGGATTTTTATAATTGTAATAATCATTTAACAAAGTGTGACATGGTCTGTTATTTTGAAAGAATTTTGTCTTTAAAATTTACAGAATATTTACTGTATCATAATATATACTCTTAACTTGGTATTTAATAATAGACTGAACATTCTGGACTTATTTAATCCCCAGCTAAACTTTTCTAGGTATTTTAAGGAAAGGATAACATTACTCTGTGTGCCACAGATCAAAATGAGCACACATCAGATTTCCATTAGACCTCAGAAAAACTCAAAGCTGTCAAGCTAGACGGACAGGAAATGACTGTTAGACAATCCCTGCAGTCTTTAAGTATTAAAAATGTCACCAGTGGGTTTGCAAACTGGAAAACTTCTGCAGGTTTAAATCTTTATGACACTGCAAAATTTATTTCTAACTGATGTTTATTTTCGCTTGGCCTTATCAACTGTGTTGACAAAATAAAATCAGCAGCTCTGCCCCACAGTAAGGTCAATGGAGGAACACATTACAAAGGCAACAAATGCAGAGTAAAACTTAAAAGCCCTGAAAACACACACAGGTGTTTTCACTGTGAGAGTGTGTCGGGGCTTTAGGTGGAATAGATTTTTATGCAGCAGCCATCTGACCTGGAAAACACAGTGTCCCGTAGCATTACATCATTGCTGAATTGAACCATTTTAAATTAAAACAGTTTCTGTTATGCTAAGTTAAATGTCTTAAGAATGTTTTTAACTGAATTCATCTGGGATCAGTAACAAAGAAGAATGCCCAGATAGTTACAAGGTTATCAAGAGTTTGGTTTCCAAGATTTTTTCATACAGCAAAATAACATGTGAAGTGCATGACTGAGAGGAGATAGAACTTCTGGTGATAGCATACTCACGGTGCTCCAATACACTTAACATTTATTTAAATAACTGATCATGGAATTGAAAGTTTTAACAAAGGCTGCAGGACAGAGAGCCTCGCTGCTACAACAGAACTAATCTGTCACACACATGCTACAACTGTGCTCCTCGCATTCAATTAGTCTCCATAGTAACACTGAGGAAACCACAATTACCCTCCATCACCCAGAAAGAAGGGCTGCATCTGGTAAACACAGAACACCCACAGTGCTTTCTGTCGCACTGACGTTTGACTTGGGGAATGGGAGCTAAAGCAAATGTTGAACCCAGTTAAGTCAATCCTAATTTACAAAGTGATTAAATGTACTTTTATTTATAAATGAGAGGTAACAGATTTGGAATTTAAATTTAGAGACAAAACTTTGATGCATGAACTACATTTATACGTCAAAACTTGTGATATTTTAAAAACATCAACACATTTAAAAGATCAAAATTTTGTTCAACTTTCAACCATTCAAACCTTTTTTTGCTGTGCTGCTGCTAACATGCTTATAACAATGAGGAATAGTGAGGCAGCCTCTGGGGGGCTGAGGACATGGAAGGTGTGTGCTGCTGGGTAGCTGCTTGAGGTGAGAGGGCCACAGATACTTAAAGCTAAACCATTGTGCCTCTGAGTTTGAGGGGAGCTTGGACTTCCTTAAAGAGCCAGAAGGATGTGCTGAGCCAGCATTTCTTTCACCACTGGGAGCAGTGGTTGAGAAACGAGATGTAGAGGCTGCATGAAAAAAACTCACACAGATGGATTCAGTTTTACACTGAGATGGAAAATAACTCTCTGACCAATTTTAGGAAGTTATCTACATGTTATTTTTCAGACCAGTATGCATGCTTGCAAATTTCCAGCATATTGTGATTATTTTCAATAAAACTGCAGGCCTGTTCTTGTGGTCTACATGATATTAAACATGATACTCAACCCCATCATCATCACAAACTTTTGCTTTTTGAACAGAATCAGAAAAAGGCAATGCTGTTTTGTTTTTAGTCATAAAAGTCAACTTCTAAATAGTTGACCTGCTTAGCTTTTTTCCAGAAAAAAATGACAAACAGGGCTTTTGTAAATCACAGTTGTGACTGACAAATTAACACAGGTGTTAATATTGAAATTACTGATTGTTGAAACCCATTTGCTTTCTTCAATTTCACATTCCTGGTATTAATTGTGCACACTGACTAATGGCCACTCTTACGTCTTACTGGGACACTTGAATGATATGAACCAGTCATTAATGACATTATCACCTGACAGTCATTGTCACCTGTTCTTGCAAGATTATGACAAGTGAACCTGTCACTTAAAAGATCTAGTAATCAACCACAACATCAAAGTCACTGACAGGTTAAGTGGATAAAATGAATTAGTTCATTACAATGCAATGATCTGCTGGAAGGCCTTGGGTCAAGCATTCACATTTATGCTAACCCTAACCAAGTACACCATATGATTGCAATAGCACTACCCCACAGCAGTGGTCCCCCTAGCAAGGCAATGTGCCCTGCCGCGCAACAAAAACTGCTCAAGAATAGCTCAAGGAATGTAACAAAGAACTAAACACTTCGACCTGGCTTCCAAATTCCTCAGATCACCCTTCAATGAGATGTGCCAGATCAAGTCCAATCCATGGAGGCCCCACCATACAACACACAGGACTCAAAGGATCTGCTGCCAACGCCCTGGTGCCAGACACCACAGGACCCCTCAGAGGTTCTTTGTCCATGCCTCGACAAACCCGAGCCAAGTCCGATCCACAGTGGGGCCTCCACGGATTGGACCTGTTCCAGGGTACACTCAAATGAATTAGGTTCTGGGGGATTTAAAGGCCAGGTCGAAACCTTGAGCTCTTTGGCACGTTCCCCTGGCCATTCCTGAGCAGCTGCAGAGTTGCAGGATGCATTGTTCAGTTGGAAGGGTTACCACCGTCAGAAAATGCTGTCTCTGTGACGATGACGCTTTTGGAGCTTGTAGTTTAAACTAAAGACAACCACATTGATGATTGATCCTGGTCAGACTGGAACCTTTCAACATGAAACATCCCAAGCATGAAGGGCAATAAGGCCTCTTCAGGTAAACAACATGTAGAGTGTAAAAATTCCTTTAGTCCTTTAAATTTTAAACATTTCTATCGCGGATATCAATTCTGGTCACGTTGTCTGCTGTTATCTTAGTGAAATTAGGTACCAAGATCCCATGCATTCTTAACCACCAATAGGAAGGGAAAAAAGTATCAACATTGCTGTGATAGTGTCATAATAATAACAAAGGTAATCTAGAAACAAAAAAGTTAAGACCAGCATAGGCGGAATTTTATTTTGGAGGGTAAAAAAACTTCAGGAGGATGGAAAAGAATGTATTGGGGATATGAAGGTGCAAATCTCATATTTTTATCCTCCTATTTTTGAAGTGTTAAAATTGCCAGGAGGTGTTTGTACATTTCACTGCCAAGTCTTGGTCATTTACAAATGCATACGAACTGTTTCTACCCCATGTGCTTTACATCCTGCTTCAGCTGTCAGAGAAAAGAGAGAACAGATGAGGGTCGATTCCTCATGATCATAACTGTGCTGAGCCCTTTTTCCATACAACAGACAGAGAAACAAGGCAAAGAAAATGTGGAACTCAAAGCTTCTCTATCAGGTGAGGCAGAGAGAGAGAAGTGTTCACAGTTTAGCCAAAGGGAAAGTGCTTTCCAGTGAGCTTTGGAATGTGGAAAGGCTGCCCAGCTCCATACCTTCACACATAAGATGTTAAATCACTTATCACTTCCTCCATCTCACCCCTCTGTGGAGATAACCTGTGACCCCTTACCTCTCACACGGGCCTCATTCCCTTTCTTCATTCCTGCTTTCTAAAAAGCTAATGATGGCATCTGTAACTGTAGTGATAATTGCAGTCTTTGCAATTTTTCCACTTCTAAATTACATACCTGTTTACTGTAGATGTATGCAATATATTATCAATGAACACTGTCCATTTTATGAAGCACTGATTTTAGGTTGGAATATTATCATCTGTTCAGTGGGCAGCAGCCTTGGCTTCTGTCAGTTAAGCTGGTCAGTGGACATATGGCAAAAACTCCTTTGGGTAGCAGAGGTCATGTACCTTGAGCTGAAAATGCTGGACAGACAAATTTCTGAAAACTGGTTGATAGCAAAATTAACAGTAGAAGAAATAATAATTGCAGAATTAGTCCAATAATTTCAGCCAATTCTTAGTTTGAGACTTAGTCCTGCATTTAAATTTTACTTGAGAAAACATTCAAGAAAAAACAAAATTAAAAACAAGTTAGAATTGCTTTTTCACTGCATCTCACTTTTGCTTAGACTAGATTGACTTGATATTATGCTCTGCTTCTCGCTGGCTGTCGCCATAACTCACAATCAGATTTGATCTGAAATTAGAACCATTTCAAGGGGCTAATTCAATATTCAAGGCACTGTTTAGATCCACGAATCAGGAGGAAGCAGAGGGGAAACCTATTTTCATGTGGAAATTATGGTAGTGCTCCAAAATAAGAATATGCGTTTTCTATTCTGTGCTACTAGTGAAATATTAAATCAAGAGGCTGAACTTGTCCCACACCTTTATATTTCTTTAATGCAACAACAATTATGTGCATTTTCAGATAAGACTGGAAGCAAATGACATTCATCTCTTACCCTCCATAAAAGAGGATAGGTTTGCATTTGACAAGTTAAATTGGTTCAAAGCATAAAAGGTGCATGGCCCTTCTGAGTGAGCAAAACAAATTTCCGATGCTCTAATTCAGGTGCCTCAAACATTCAGCCTCACTCTGCTTGGTACAATCTACGATATGACCCAGATTCCACGCAGCACCCTGCTGAGAGAGGAGCAACTTTATGCTAAGCCTGCATAGATATTCTGGAAAATAAACTCAATTATGATGAAGCAACAATGTCAAACATATGCCTTCAACACCACATGTAGATGTGCAGCCAAAATGTCATATTGTGTTTTCTCCTGAGCAACAATTTTAAGAAGCTGGAGACTGTGGCAGCTCTTAATTACTGGCGGACAGTTTACCTCGTGCAAGACTGTAGATCAGAGATTATCCTTGAACAAAGTTCAGTACAGCTGTGATCTTGTGTAGTGAGTCAACATAAGACCATATACTGTTTTCTGATGCAGAATTGATTGATCGATTATAGGGTGCTTACTGCAGACAATGCACAAAAGCTGCATTAAAAAAAATTCCGATATACTATTCTACGAAAATGACAGAATTTCTACCTCATTAAATCTTTGTCACAAGTGACTGTGTGTGTATTAAACTCCAGTGAATAATCACAAGCCACCTTTCTTTTAAGTTTTTGTATCTGCATGCTGCGTTCAGCACTCACCCAGCCTCAACACTGAACCCAAATGAAAGACTACCATGCCTTAAAATGTATATCAAGTTAGAAATTGTATGACATGACTTTTCATACAACAGTGAGCATACACATGCCGGTGATAACAGGAAGCAGAGGGTTCGGTGTTTAGTTTCAGGAAAAAAACAAATACAGAGAAAGAATAGCAAATTAAGATCAGGAATACTAGAGATCTCTTTATGGAGACCGATGACTAGATGGAAATAGCATTCAAATTAACTGTTATCTTTTCTGGTGGCAGAAAAGATAGACTGGGAGTCACACCGGGAAGGACACATTTTGACTAAAGACCCTATCAGGAAGCCAGCCTGGGTTTCTGCACCATTAATTCCAAAAGTATTCATTTGTGCATGTCCACACTACAATGCAACTAGGGGGTATGAGATTTGGGGGAGTCCATATTAAGATGCATGTCTGCATATGATTTCAAATGTTCTTAGAAACTGTGATGTATCTGTCTTGTTTTTTTTATTAAATCATAGTCCTCTGAATGAGTATTGAGTTGAATTGTTACTACCCTACTTATTCTAACCTCTGAACACAACCCAAGGGTTTTCAAAAATCAAACAGAGTCAGCAGCATTTCAAAAACTTCCTGTTTTAAGGGTTCTAAAAAACCAGTGGAGTGTGGACACCAGGCATAAACACAGCAAAAGTTAGGATTTTTCAAACCAACAGACAGTAGCAAGAATGTTGCCTCTAACTACCCAGTCAGGTCGAGCAATGACACCCAGACAAACAAACAAAGAATGAAATCACGAATAACTGACTGTGTCAAGGAAGTAAAGAACAGAAGACAACTGCATTTGGATTAATCAGAGGAACCTCCTTTTGTAAACATGACTTTTGCCAAGAGTCAAAGAGAAATCTCTTCAACAGTCAGCAAGAATGAACAGCAAAAAGATTGTCAGTCGACAACTGAATGTCGATGTGCTACAAAGAGGAAGCATTTTATCTACGATATAGAACAAAAAACAATGGTGTTTGAACGCAAACGTGAAGAGGACACGATATGCACGTTCGTAACTGGAACAACACAGAAAGACAATTACCAAAAGCTGTTTTTAAAAATGTATTCAATCTGTTTATAGTCTTTAGAACAAACTACAGTTTTTGAGTGGTCAAACTTTGCCTATGTCTGTTTGCTAAGCCTGGAAATGAGTCCTCCAGACCATATAGCTTTTTATGCAAAGGATGCATGTGCCAAAGAGGTCTACTAAGTTTGTTTCTCATATTCAACAACGGTTTGCCCAGTAATGAGACTGCTGCCACAATTTTAGGTAGGTAACCCAATTGCCAAACCACAAAATTATAGAAAATTGCTTAAGTATCAAATAAATGTATGTTTCTGTTCTCTCAGCCACATCATTCTAACTGCAACTACTACTATCATGCACACTATGGAAGCACAATAGGAAATTTTTCCAGATGATACAGACTGTTTTTGGTAACCACCTGTCTCTAATGGCCAATGCTGATCATATAAATATTCAAATTTTGTATTTTTTTTAAAGGTTAATGAGGCTTTCTTTTAAGGACAACATAACAAAACACAGTTTGGTACACCTAGCTTTATGAGGTGTATATAAAAAGGCTGTTCAGGCTTAGATGTAGGGAGCAAAGGTGGATGATTCAATATTCCAAAGCTCTGAACTAACCAAACATAACTGACATCAACAGTATTTACCCCCTCTCAGAGCCCTTTTGGAATAAGCATTGCAAATTGTATTTGTGCAGTCGTTCTCCAAAGTGCCTGAGATGTTTGGCTTTCTAGTTTTAACTGCATTTCCCTAGAAACACAAATTCTCCCATTTGTCTGTTCAGGCTGTTGCAGTACTGACCACAAGGAGCTCTAAACAAAAGTAGAGAATTCAGCAAAGAGTTAAAGCAAAAGTCAATTTTTGGAGGAACACCAGCATATGTTTTGTGGCATCAGTTGATCAGAGCAGAGCTGAATGACCCTGTCATGTGGGAGTATAAAGACATTAATTTGCATATACAAATAGACCAAACTGCCACACTATGCACAAGCCTTTTAGGGGGTTAGAGGTGCATGTTGGGAACCATTTTATTTGCTTTATCTCCTAATTCCATTCAAGCCAATAAATAGATAATATGAACATATATAATTCATCTGTTTATTTCAAGGAAATGTGACCGCTCAAGGTTTAGCCATTTGAATTTCTTCTCATTAAGACATATGTTATTAGGGCTATAACAGTCACTCCTTTTATTGGATATTCTGCATAACCTCCTATGATGGATACTATTTTTTAAGACATACACCGTACTATAGACAAAACCAGAGTGCTAATATCTTTATACTTTTAAACCCATTTTCACAGTTTACATGAACTAATTTGCTTGCCAGTGGGGACATTTGAACATCAATAATCTGAAATGCACACTGTCAGGACTACCAGCTACAAACTTAGCCTTGAGGTAAGGTAGCCTTCTTTAGATGTTAACTACATACCAACAAGAAAACAGAACTCCAGAGACAAAAGCAAGCTAACTGTCATTCAGGAAAGGTGCTGTATGCGTACAAAGCTCTTCCTGATCATTGCAATACCTGCCATGCCATGTTTTGTTCAATAAACAGTACCTTACAAAACCTACCTACCTGTCCTACCCTGAGTTATTGATGTATATATGTGTTGTAATCAGACACAGTTGCATGCGATGTAAAATAAAGACATATATGAATATACAGTTTCTGGTGAAGAAAATAACGTTAACCAACCACTTATTTAGTGTTTTAAGTTAAGTGCATACCACTGCGACTTCTAGCATGCCAGGTAACGTAAATGTCATTCACCAAATATGTTCCTGTCCTGTCAGGTGGCTTGTGTGCTTGTCAAAAAGGTGGAAAAACATAATTTCAACTACAATGCCTTTCATTTTCTCATGTCATTATTGGATAAACATGGTTTAAACACTATGCTCCTGTTATTTCAAACAACTGCTTTGTTTGTCTCGATTCAAATATTTTACGTCCTAACATAACGACACATTTCGGCGATAATGTATGACAGAAGCAACGAACGCTAAACGAAAAATGTCAGATAACGTTTGACAGTCCCAACAAAGTGATACGCTGCTGTTTGGCTAGCTGAGGTTCACTTCTACATTTCATACTAACAAACGAATAAGGATTCAAAAAATTAGTGAGGCTTTTGAACGTTCGTGGCTGTTAACAATAATCTATTGTGACTACCTACTGGACACCACAGTTAATTATACCCATATACACTTGACCCCAATTTTCATCATCGTAGCAAAACCAACCAGCACTGTCAGTTTAGCTACAAAGCTAACGCCGTATGACTGCAAGGATTAAGCATTAACATTACATTTTCCGTCATACACTTGGAGACATAGCTTTCAATCGTGATTGCAACCTGCACGGCGTTACTATCAGGGAAAACACCACCTAGCTTAACATTTACATTAGCACGAGCATCTGCCCAGCGTTTACTAGCTATGCAGCAGGAGGAGGAGGGGGCTACCGTTAGCACCTTTAGCATCGTTAGCTACCTGCCACCCCCCACCGGTGGTTTTGCAGGGGGCATCAGAGTTTCCAAGAACGCGCGGAAAAATCACACAACCACCCACACGCAAGATGGTGTAATATGTTCTGTGTATGCTGATATGTTTGCGAAAAGCCGTGTTTAACGGGGACCATACCTCGGGATGAAGAATAGGGACGCAGCCAGCTTCTTTCTCATATTCCTCCATAGCGTCGGCCATCTTGGTGGTGATGCTCGCTGAGCATTGTGGGAAACAAGAGGCTTTCTAGAGGGGGAAAACAAACCAAACAGATGAGGAGAGTGTAGCTGTCAGAACGTACAGGATGAAAGACAGGCCATACCACACAAAAAGTCACATTATCGTGTACACATTGGCAAAGGGTTCCAATGTACAAGAGACATAAGATATCAAATAAATTTAAAAGACATTATTGTAAACATCACAGGACCTCTAGGGGTTTATGTAAGAGTAGCATGCTTTCTGTCTCTTGTCACTGTGGGGTTATACCACTGTTCCTTGATAACCACTGAACATCAAGTGATCAAGAACTAAAGCATTAAAAGCCTCGTAGATTGGAGTGAGGGCATTCTAGGGGAAAGGGGTATACTGACAGTGCAGATAAGGCACTGTGGGGACAAAAGAGCTCTGTAGTACAGTTTTGCCCTGGAGTTAACAACGGTGATTTCACAACAGCAGGCTCAACCACATCAGCTATAGAGTAAAGAGTTGACGTATTGTTTGACATTGTCTGCCTGTAGCCATGTTGTGGTGTCTGGAATGTAACCAATCTTAATGTTTTTTAGCCTTATTGTTGCTCCAGAGCCAATGGTGATAATACTTAGGAGCAAATACTCAGATGTAAATAACTGAAATCTTTATTTCTTAAACTGCATTTATGTTGAAGTGTAAACATGCTGTAAAAATGGAAAAATGTGTTGCTGTTACCAAAACATGTCCATCATAATATGTAGATATGGTTAATTAACACCCATATTTTACATTAATTAGAAGCAAGATAGGTTCAGACACTAACTGTATGGTCTAATCACTTTGGCTTAAAAGCACAATGGCCAGATTTGCTTTGAAGATGGAGAAATTTATATTAGAACAACAGTCTGTTCCACTAATGTAATTTGTAATTTGAGCAATTAAGTTTCTGCCCTCAACCCCATCCACCTCTCAAACATTAACTATCATCAAGTCATTATGCAGACATTATTATGTTTGTTGGTTTGTTTTGAATCTGGAAAGCTGCAGAGCAACTTCCTGACTTGGTAATGCATATTCATACAGCAACAATACAAGTGTATAAATATATGTGTTTAAATATATAATAACAATAATAATAATTTTAAATGATTAATGTATAAATATGTATACATACATATACATATGTAGTGTTTGCTATCTTATTTGTACAAATTTAATATACACAGTGTATATTACAGATAAAAATATTATTACAATATTAAAGTATTACAATATTAATAA
>JAUZTA010000018.1:2440129-2451675 GCA_034780835.1 Ctenochaetus striatus | reverse complement strand
CCGATTACAGAGATGGCTTTTGGTATCCTAATTTTTAACATTTTTATGCATGCGGTAATGTCACTGCAGTAAAAGTTGGGGGATATTTAAGCAGCAAAAAAGAAAAAAAAATGTGGTGATGAACAAGACTTTGGACACTCTTCAGAATCAAGCGTAGAATGTTTGGGGGGGAGGGGGGGGGGGCTGCTTTACACTTAATTTCACTGTGTGAACCTTGACTGTGTATGTGACCTTCAGAGGTGTAGAAGAACACATAGCATTAATTAACAATCCTGAATGATCTGCGATGTGTCAGGAGATTTAAATAATCAATGATATAACTGCTGTGCTCAGTGCTTACGTCTTTCCCTTAGATGCATCTGTATTTTAGAAGTAATGGGGGATGATGGTTTATTTTTCTTTTATATATGTAATGTAAGTGGCCCTTTGTGGCAACACAGTTTGATATGTATCCCCCAAACATATCTGTAATTAACTGAAGACTCAACACAATCCCTTTGTGGCCTGCACCTTACTTTGTGCCTGAACTAAGTCTGAACAATCTAACATCTAGAGAGCCAGCATAGGTGTCAAAGAAGCAGACAATCCACAGTTTATTAGCAAACACTGGTGATATTTTCTGGTTTGGTTGTAGAGGCAACAGTCAGAAAAACAGATGATTTCAACATGTACACAGAACCACACGCTAATAGTATATAAAATATTTAGGGTTACAGAATTAGTTATGGAAATACTTTTTTTTTTCTGGAAAAACAACATAGACTTAAGACTAGAACAGCAATCAGCAGAAACAGTGGGCCTGGCTGACTAACATACTGCAGCATAAAAAAACTTGCAACAACTGTGAGGTAAAGAAAATAACTCTGTGCTTAGTCTGTTTCGTCTCATAAACCCCGTTACTCCTTAGTGGCTAATTAAATGATGGCGCTTCTCTGTGCAGCAGAAGGGCTGCTCTCCATCGCTTGTGACATAAAACTAATAACAACATAGCACTTTGACTCCCCCTAATTTTGTTATTTTCACACACACAGGAGACTGTAAGATGCTTTCTTATAAAAAAAAATGCTTTCTTCACATTATTTTAAAACATGCAAATTAATTAAGATGCAACAATGTCAGATGCATCTACAATCATTTTTATCTTGGAATTACAGCCCTCTGAAGCAGAACTGAATCAAGTTGTTTACCTAGAGATTCTTATCCCTATTTTCACTGTGTTTTGTGTTTGAATTCTGTTACTTTGCTGTCATCACTAATCTAGCACAGTTGCACACTGCGTGACTCACTTAACCACAGGTAATCATTTCTTAAGCACTCAGTAGTGATGTGCGTCTATAGATCTGCTTCTCAGGCTGACAGAGAGCTGCCATCCCTTTTGAGAACAGCATCACCGCAATCAGCTTAGGATGCTGAAATGATTGCTGTCCTTGCCTGCCCTTGAGCTGAGCTCTCCTGTTAATCTAAAAACAATCAAAATCAAATATTTCACTGATGCAGATATAATACTGCTTTAAAAAACAGCATAGTCTATATGCATCTGGTTTTGTGATATTTGAATATCTGACAGACAGTGTTTATTATTGTACAGCATCAGCTAAAAGCAAACAACCACTACAATTGACTTTTTGCTAAGCTCCGCCCCTTTGCTGTTAGTTGCTGCTACCTCACCAAGCTCTGTCAGGCTGTTGGAGCTGGCATGGATTCCACACTTGAAGTACCTGCACTTTCTTGTGAAACATTATAGATTTTTCAGAGAGAAGCAGACAGAAAGGTCTGCAATATGCTGTTGAAAGAAATATAGAGAGACTGAAACTGACTCAGCAGCAAAAACAAGTTAACGTTACACAGATAAAGATTAAAGCTGAAGCCTACAGATCACAGTGGAGCTTCTGAAACTTGTGTTTCACTTTGTTTACAGAGCAAGAAAGTACTTGCTCTGTAAACAAATAAAAAAAATTGCTTGAGCAAGTATTAGATTACACAAGTCCATGCACCCATCTGATACCAATTTATTTATTTATTCGGAGTCAAGAACCTGCTACCAGCTTTCGTCCTTTACGCCTGTATGCAATTTAGCAGATTGTAAGTGCTTGAGTACCTAATAGCCAAATCTAGCAAGTGACATGGGTGACTTAAAGCGCATGCAAAATTTAATATCAGCATGTACAGCTTTTTAAAAAATAATATATATTTAGATATTTTGTAAGTGTTGTATTGGCAACTTGGAAAGTTTAGGTGTCGAAATCAGAAAGGCAAATATGGTTTTGGAACATTCCGAGTTGTGTCATCTCTTGACAGTGACTGAGATAACGCCAAGGAAATTCAACTGCTCTGCGTGCCCTACCAAGGTAAAAATAAGGTATAAATAATCAGTGTGCCAAACTTTTAATAAGCAGTTCTTTGGACCAATATCTTTTTTTACAATCTTGATTGTGGTGGTGATGAAAAACTTGGTTGAAAGCTAAAAAATCAAATGATTCATCAATTAATGTCAATGTGCCAACAATCTGCCATGTGTGACAGTGTGTTTCTGTCCCTTCACTTATCTGTAAATACAGTCATATGGCCAGTGATGCATATTCACATACCCTTCATCTATTTCTTTGAATTGGAGTGTAAATTAGAAGATCAGTCAACTATTCCCAGAGGTTGTCCTCCTGTCTTTTGCCCCAGTGGAGAAACCCTTCAGCATATGTTTTTGGCTTTGTTTTGGGGCCACTGCCAAGCCAAAAATCTAGGATTCCCCATGCGTTTGCCCTCCATCTTTGGCAGTGATTCACAGCTCTTAGCACAGACTGCTGTGGTACAGCTGAAACAGATTGTTTTGTGCCAGCTCGTGTGAAGGGCCAGAGTGTCAGAAGAGTGTGGGAGACAGTGAACAGAATAGAACCAAAGCCCAGCGGTTTGCCTGTCACTGGCTTGTCCATTGTTTATGTCATTAATTATGTAATAATGAGAGCTTGATATGAAACAAAAGGCTACATATGCGATGGTAATGCACTGACAATCTACAAGTGTGAACTAAATACTGAAAATGTAAGTGAATGGCAGAGAGCAAACTCTAGACCCTAAGAAAAGAAAGGATACTGTATGTATCCAAGAGAAAGTTCAGTTTTCACTGCTGCAGCACATTAAAAAGATTATACAATAAATTAGAAATAAGTGAAAATAAACGGACTGAATCAATATGGCGTTTTTCTATTCAGTATCTGAAAGCGTTTATACAAAATAGGTCACCATTTACACATTTATGATCGAGGCTTCTATACAAAGTGCCAACCTGCTCATCAGAAACCGAACAATTTGGGGGTTAAGTAACTTTCCCAAATTCACTGAAACATGCAGACTGTAGAAGGCAGGAAGTGAGCCACTAATTTTCTGATAAGTGGATGACTCGCCTACCTCCTGAGCCAAAGCTGGCCTTAATAGAAGTAAATGTTGACAAAGAATGAAAGAGAAAACTGTTTACCTCCCATACACTAATACAAAACATTTCCTGCTGTGGCAAGCCTTGATTTCTGTGTTATTTTCCCACCTCAGCTGTGTGGCTGCCGCTCCAGGCTGAGTCATAAACTGATTGCTAAACCCAGTTTTGAGGAAGAGTGCAAAGCGTCTGTCTCAGCGTGATGGGTCCTTGAGGGTCGAGGCCAGATTAAGCGTGTGCTGGCTTGAGCCAAGAGGCTGTTGAAGCGTTGGAGCGTTACATTAGTAGCATGACTGGTAGGGGGATTTAGTGACCTTCTCTTTGTCAGGACGCTCTGCTGTCCTCCTTTTGATATTAGGCTCTATTTGTCTCTTAAGGGTCTCATAAAGCAGCTTTCTTCCTGCTACCTTTCTATTGCTGCTCTCTTTGCACCTTTCTGCAGAGGTTTCTTTTGGAATATTGGCAAGAACGAACTGCCTTTTTGTGAAACGCTCCTATAAACAAAACTTAAAGGTGTGCAGGTAAAACACATGAACATGTGTAAAATAATTTTTTGGCAAGCTTTATTTGATGTAGTTCCCTCAGGAAATGGTGAATGTGAATAATAAAGGTTTTATAGCGGTTGTGTTAAGCAGGTCAAATAGAATTTCACAGAAACACATTAAATCAAATGAAGCAAAGTGAAATCCTGCCGTATTCCTTTTCCAATGCAGGTTTCCAGCACAGTATGACCTAAGCCTGATCTCATTTTCATAGAATCGTCTGAATCTCTATGCTCAATTTATCTTATTACTAGTCAGTGGCTTTCATTATCTGAACTTGAAAAGAAGCATAGTGCATTCATAGCACTGCTTCAGCTCTGATTGGTCTGGATGATGTTGCCCTTTCATGTGAGCCAATTATTTGTCTCTGTGAAGTTGATGAAGGTAAACAAAGACAAATCAACTTATATAATTTTAACCTTTACTTATTCAGTTTCTCATCTTAGCTACCTCACTAAGGCATAAATTTGCATTATTGCATAATTTGTGTTTCTACAGTTCAGATCTTAACAAAGTGTTGTTCAAAAGCGATAACAAAACACATACATGTTGAAAGAAACTATAGATGTGCTTTTCTGTAAATTATACTTGCATCTGCACTGTGAAGCCTCAAGTCACAGTGCTGCTTTTTTTCAAGTGGCCCCTTGTGGCAACACACTTTGATAAAGTAATCTCAATTGGGACTGCAGGGTTATACTATTTAAATATCCACACAAAACAGCAATCAGCATAAGTGGCTGCCTCCTGTAATCCTGAAAGCATTTTAAGGATAACCACGTGTTGGCAGGCAGCTGCTTCACCCAAAATAATCTGCCTGAAAGCATAGAGTGTAATTAACAGATGGTCCCTCACTTGTTCATGAACTCATGTTGAGAATACAACTGACAGTGGCATTACAATGGAGGGCAGCCAGGTTAGGCTTTTCTTCTATTTTGTCCAGGTAGGACTGCAAGGAGATCAAATAGGAAATGACTTTGTTCATGTTAGAGTTTGTTGGGCAGATGGGTGGGGTAGGAAACGCTAAAGACCATGCGCAAACAGTTTGCTTTTGTGTGGCTCACCTTAGGGCCTGTTAGCACTGTTTCTCATGAGCCACATGAGCAATTTTGTGTTTCTCAGCTGATAAAGGTTAAAAAATAGATGACCTTTTTGTTGAATAGTGTTGTTTTTAGTGCGTGTATTGAACATCAGCTCAATTAATTTGCATGTTTTTTAGGGTTAGGGCAGGAGTAGATGGTTAAAGCCTTAATTTTTGTCATAAGAGAAATGTGAGGATGCATGCCATGTGAGCAATTTTGGGGTCTAGTCTTGGCATTGGAGTTAAAAGTTCTTGTCATGGTATATAGAAATTTATGTCGTATAATTTTGGCTATGTATTGAAATTTTAGGTGAACTGGCATATTGTTGGACATGGTTCAATTTATTAATTCCAGTAAGGTACTTTTGAGAAAATAGAAATGTTACGTCTGTTTGTGGTCATTGATTATTGTATCCCCTTGTGTCTTTCTCATGTTATATACACGCTGCATTTCTGCTTTGATTTTATTGCACTGTTTTTGTGAGTTTTCTTTTAGTCTTCAGAGTCTAGTGTTTCACATTTAGGTGTTCCAACAATATATGGGCGGATTGTTGTTAAGTTTGAGGTTATAAACTGTACAACGGCTAAATCAGATATGTTTCTGAGCTGAGCCCTTCCTGTAACATCCCACCCTAACACTACATCAGCTACATACTGTGGATGATATATAAGTTTACACTGCATGGCTTCACCCAGATGCAGCAATTTGATATGATGAGCGTGAAATAGCCTGCTGCTCTTGTTTCTGTTAATCATCTTCTTCTTCCTCCTCTGCCACTGCTACTTTTTCTTCTCTTTATCTATTGGCGGGTCATAAAAGAGTAATGGTGCATATCACAACCACCAACTGTATCAGAATGTGTAGATGCAACTCTTGTAAAGTCAGTTGGTGTTATATTATTGGCTATACTTTTGTCCGTAACAATCACCTGCCACAGATACATATTGTGCATCCCTATTATCCATTTACCAAGTAATTTCGAGATGGTATTTAACTCACTAGCTTTGACTGCTGACATTTTTACTGCTGAATCAACCTTATACACATACATGATGGTTATATATGACTATCAGTCTGTGTTTTCTGCATATCCACCCTGCTGTCATTCTGAGCAAAGATTGCTCTTCCTCATTTATTTTCTTGCCCCATAGGCTTTTTTTCAACTAGGCAGCCAAACCTCTGCTTCCTGTTTGCTCCAGCACATGCATGCCCAGTTTTTGTTGCTGATATGTTTTTTCAGATATCTTAGTCAGGGCATACGTTAATACTAAAATAGTGCCAAAATGCTTGTTCAGAAGATTGCTTTATGTGTAAAAATGTAGTAGAGTGGTTGTATCCTTAACATGCAAGGAGTAGAAGAGTGAAATTCCAGTGGATTCATGAAGTAACTCTCACTGATATACTCTTGAAAAATTCACCAGCAGGTCAGTGAAGTGTCCAAATTGCAGCCAGCAGAAACCTACCCTGGATAGATAAAGGTTAAAAACAGTGTCATGCTCCAACACTTCTATAGGGAAAACAAGCTGAAGGTAGACAGAAAAAGATAGATTGAAAGTATGTTTTTCAGGACTCTCTGGGAGAAGAAGCTGACAGGCCGTCTGATCCTCCATCCTCCCCTGCTTGCACTAGAAACAGGATGTTTATTAAAGGCCTGGAGCTACAGCACCTTTGTTTGGGTTTGAAAAAAAGGCAGTGGAGAATGGTGAACAGGATTTTGCTGTATTATTATACAGTGACAGAAATGGGAGGAATCCTTTGTTATGCTTCTCTATGGAAAACAGTTGGTACAGCCTGGTTGATCTTATATGTGATGATGTGATGAGTAGGCACAACTTTCCATGTAAGAACAACCTTTCAAACCAGCTGTCCCACATAAGGTGAAATGGCACTTTGAACAATTCAGTGTAACTCCAGGACAAGAAATGCATGCTTTCAAATCAACTCTGCAGAGGGCCGAATTTTAAACACACTGCACGCCAAGTACGAATAAATTATGCAGTTATGATGCAATATTGTCCTGTTGTTGTAACACATTGCTGCTCTCTCCTAACAGATATGCAGTCATCAGAGCAGCACTGACAGGCCTGACTCTGGATTAACACAACCATGGAGTCCTCCTCTGAGTCCCAGCAGGAGCCTGAGAAAACTCTGGTGAGTCAGCTTACTTGCATATGTAGATAATGTCCCACATGAAAAGCTAAGATGTTAATTCCAAAACAAGAGCCTGGCCTGCTATTCTCAATTTTAATTGGGAAATAATTATGAATAAATTATTTTTAAAAAGGACAGTAGTTTACTAAGGGCCTTGTAAATAATAATGAAAGATTCTAACTTAATTTAAAATTTGTTATTGAGAATTTTGGAAGAATTTTTTCACAAAGCATGTGTCATATTCTGTAGACTCTATTTCAGATCAAGCCAGTAATCTTAAATCAACCTATTCAGCCTTATTTCCCATTATAAGCTGCTAATTGTGACTAATAGCTGGTTGTATTCACTCAACCTTTATGTGTAGTCTTAAATTGAAAAGGGTTCCAGTTTCCTTTTGGCATCAGTGACAAGACGTCTGCCTCAGTAGCACACGCTCTGAACCCTAATGATTAGCTTAAGGTGCTAATATTGCTAACCTGTTACGAGCCTGCCAGGCTCTCTTTGGCACAAACTGCTCTTGGCTGCCTGTAATTAAACTTGGCTTGTGTGTGCGTGTGGGCGTGTGTGTGTGTGTGTGTGTGTGTGTGCACTTATGTCAGTAAAAAGAGAACATAGCTAAAGTCATCTCAGCTGCAGATGCATACAGGTCACACGTTTTTTTTTTAATGTACTTTTTCTAAATGATGATGAAACAGATAACTGAAAACGAAAAGAACACAGTTATTCTCAGTTCTTGTTCTTTGTTCTGCACCACAACCTAAACATGTTGCAACTTCCTGTTTGGTTTTGCGGGTTAACAAGCCATAGAAAGGAATAAACTTTACACTAAAAAGTCTATCTTAAAAATAATTTGATTGTATGTCTTCCATTTTTTTCTTTATTGTTTTCTGTGGTCTGTAGTCTGGCTCATTATTTTACCTTTAGCAAACCACACAGCTGGCCTTCTTTTAAACATCTGTTTAAGTCATTAAAACATAGATATTACATATATTTCAAATTATATTTTCACACAAAAAGAGATAAAAATCATCAGCGTTTGATTTTGTAGGTTATTGAGGGTATTCCAGTGTTTGGATGAAAGACCTCTTCAAACACCGTGACAGAGAATCAAAGCTTTATTTAAAAACTTTAAGCTTTTAATTGGGTTAGGCTAAAGCCCTTTATGATATAATGAGGTAAGGTCTCATGGAGACACAGTTATGATGGTGGATTGCACAGCGGTTTTGCTGCCCTGAAGAGAAATACATGCTTTGCTCTGATGTGAGAAACTTGAGTTAGTCTCTAAATCTCTTCCAGTTTTTAAAAATGAAGGTCAAAAGTATGACTCCTATCTAACCAAAGTCCTGAAATATAATTGAACAGTTCCATTTTGAGTGCCCTTACAAATGTAGATAACAGAAAGATTTCAAAATGAACTTTAGTCAATCAAGTTAATTTATATTTATCATTAGCACAGATCAACCCGTTTTTAATCAGACAAATATTTGTAATGCTAGTTCTAAGTGCCTCAGAATCATATTCTGACTCATTATCTCATACCAGAGCAAGGATAGGAACCAGTGGAACCTTCAGTCAGCACACACACATTCACACACCCACACATGAAATACCACTTCCATCCTCTCAGCTCCTGCCCTTTCATTTCACCTTAATCATAATCCTCAGTAGCCATTTTTGCAGCGAGCAGGAGGGCAATCATAATTGCAGATAACTGGGATGATAATGGTGCTGGCCGTCTCTCCCACAGGCCTCAACACAAAATGAGACACAATGGGATTGTATGGGAGCAGAGCTAACATCCCTTTCCTAATTCTTTGAGTCTTGCTTAGAGTGGGAGTGACTTTTAATAACACTCTATCTGTAAGTAGTGCAAGTTAATTTCTCACACCACTTTCTCCAAAGCCTGTTTTAGTGGCTGCATAATTAAAGTGCTGCGTTTAGCCACACGAATTGGTTTGAAAGCCACGTCGGTGTATTTACTGTTTCTTTTGAATGCCTTCTTTTTGAATTGAATTGATGATAATGTACCTCTGCAATTTAGCAATAAACCCTCTTTGTGGCTGCTCCTGGGTATAACGTTATCCCTTGATCACACATTATGACCGACTGCAGTGCCAGGATGGTGTGTGACTTAGAATGTGGGACGTATTGTGTTGCTGGCAGATCCTGCTGTTTGCTGAAAGGGCCCATTGGTAGAGGGGATGGCTCCCAACATGAGATGAAAGGCTCTGGGAAGCACGCCAGGTGTCTGCCGCTTTTCCCCTCGCTCTGACATCCTCACAGTCAGGAGATGCTTCAGGAAGGTTTATGCCAGCCAGCCCCCCTTCTGTTTCAAACATCCACCATTCAGTCTGCTGTCATTTGCATTGTACATACTGTAATGAAAGAGCTGGTGACCTGCTGTTTGGAAGAGGCAGCAATGAAAGAGCACATAGACAGCCATTATGCACATGAACAATGAGTTTGAGGTAGCTTAGAGGTAAGAGAAGAAGATCTGCAACTAGAGGATCACTGACTGAGGGGATTTTGCAGCTTAAATGTATAAGAAAAAAACTTATCTTCACTGTGGTGATTGAATTGCCTTTTGGCAAGGCCCCCCCCCATCATTTCAGAGGAACTTTGCAAGGCAGGATTTTGCAAGAAAAAGAACTGCACAGCATGCTATTAGTAAATGTAGCATTGCGGTGTCCTAGGAAAAAGACAGTTTACACTTCCATCCTGTGAAACCACAACATCCATCAACCAGTTTGCATCAAATATAATTAGGCCCATAATATCTCCACAAGGCACATTAATAGGTATTCAAATCCCAGAGTTGTCTCTACCAACCCTTTTTTGCACACTGGTCAATCCCCTGAAGTACTACAATGCACTATATCTAGAGCAGTTTGAAATCTCTGAAAGTACAGAAACTCTATGTGCAAGTCCTTTCTCAGTGAGAAGAAAAGTAGAGGCTGCTTATGTTTGCTTCTGTTCTTATTTACTGCACATAAAAATCCATAGTGACAGTCTGAAGACCAAGATTACTTTTTTTATAAAAATTGATTAAAGGTTTTACCCCTAAATGGTTTCTTTCCATGCGTGTCAGGAACCCTCAGCTGCTCAGTAAATCATTCGAATTAAAATTCTGTTTCGATCTAACGTTTACACAGATTCATGGAGACAAGTGTGTTAAAAGAGTGCTTAACATTTTGGGCACTTTCTAGACATATTATCCAGAAAGTGCGGCGCCAGCAAAAGCAATGTTGGCCCAATGCTTTGGTCCTGCTTGTGAAACATCTCAGCTACTATTGGGTGGATTGCTGTCTTTTTTTCTGCTATCATTTTGCTAAATTTGAAGATATTTGGCCAATTAGGCTTAACAGTTACATATAATCAGCTTTTGTTCAACTTTGTTCATAATAGTTTGCTATTAGCTTAATGAACACAGCAGCTAAATGATACCAGTGGTGGAAGGGAGACTGCAGTCGTAGCAGTTTGAAATAAGCCTTTTTTTGCAAGTTTATGCTCACTGAGCAGATGTTTTTATAAACTATAGTTTGATCACATTTTTTTTGTCTGTTGGTCTGTCACTCCATATTTTTATTTTACACTAATCAACAATCAAATATACAGTAATACAATTTTAATTTCAAAAGAAAAAATAGAAAATCAACATAAAGATTGCCTTTGACACATCATCAGGGCTTCTGAATGCCTGCATAATTATATTGACACTGATCATTTAGCTGTGACTTGTCTTGATGTGATGTTGGTAGCACCACTTACTTAAAATGCTGCTTGTCTTATGGCTGCATTGCCTTAGGGTTAGAGTTAGGGAGTAAGGTCTTTTAAAAAATGAAACATGAAAATAAAACCCAGAAATGCAAGACACAGTGCCAATAGCTGTCCACATTTAACTTAAATTATCTGCTGTTAAATAAAATCTGACTGGCAGTGTCAGGCCCAGCATCTTCTTTCTTAGACCCACATAAATGTGTTAAGAATAAACTGCAGGAGGCCACAAGGAGCCAGAGTTGAAAATTGGCTTCAGGCTGCTCTTGGGGAGTGTGAAACTGAGGCTGCATCAGGTTCCGTACATCAGTGGTTGGACTCAGTATGCTGTTGACAGAACTGTGCTGACAGCATGGGCTGATGAGACACGTTCTCACCACTAAAGCAAATGGATAAAAGTAAACAGGAAAAACAGGCTTATCCTCCACGGCTAGCTTGGCCTCAACCATGGAAAAATTGCAAATCAAAGGCTGAAAAAATACAGTAACTTTCAAACACCTGACAAAGTGAAGTTTTGAGGATGTTTCAAAACCCAGGATGTTACTAAGTGCATGAAGGGAAGCTAAGGGTCCTGCC
>JAUZTA010000018.1:2404772-2420374 GCA_034780835.1 Ctenochaetus striatus | reverse complement strand
GACAGGTGTCATGTCATGATTATGACAGTCTTATGACAGTCTTATGAACCCGTATTCAAATAAAGTGTGACCGATTTTTCTTAGCCAGGTTTGAGGAGGAGGCTGTCATATTGCTTTCTAATGAGATTAAAAAGAATTTTTTAACACAGTATATTTAAAGCCCAACAGCTCAGTCATGGTGGAGTCACTGTCAGGATCACTCTGATGATCACAATTACCCTCAAAATGTGAGAAACGTGGAAGGAGGTTTGTTTTCCAGCCAGTAACCCACAGAGGGACTAATACCAAACTTATACTGGGTACCTCAGTTGATCCCTATTAAAAAAAGGTCTGAACAAACTATGAAAAAAATCCCCAATTGATTTTCCTGTTGTAGCTGAAAAACAAGATATGAAATGTCGAAATATTTTGAGTCAAATGGAACTAAACTAGCTCATATGGGCTTTGTATTGAATTTTCACTTTTTTCACAATGACTTAACTTGTTGAACTGAGAATTTCTAAGACAGAAATAATTCTAAAATCTCACATTTAATCATGATCTGTGTTGAGTCTTACAGTATGGTGCCATTTGGAGCTTCCGTATGATAAAATCAGGTCATGTCTTGTTCAAAGAGTATAAAACCTGAGATTGAAATTTCATTCATTTTGGTCCTCTGCCAACTGAAGTGAGCCCCCATCACAGAGAAATAACATGCCTGCTTGCTTTATTAGCACTAGGTAAACAAGGTGGAGTGAGAAGGGACGAGGACAGAAGACATAGATGAAAACAAGCGTTATATAAGTTATGAAAATATGTTATGAAACAGAAGACAGATGCTCCCTAAAGTGGGCTGTCTTTAGATGTTGCTTTTTTTTTTAAAGATAGCAACATGTCTCTGATCCCCCCCCCCACCCCCTTTTCATCACTGACCTTACCGGCTCACTCTCTCTCTTCTCTTTGTCTGTAGCTGCTGTAGCGTGTGGTGATGACACCATCCTTCTGACCCCAGGCAGGATGAGCCAGCGCCAGGTGAAGGAGCGGGACAAGGAGAGGGAGAAGGAGGCAGGCCTCCAAACCCCCAACAGAGAGCATGTCTCCACCCCCTCTACCCTCAGCCCAGGGGTCAGCTACAGCCACGGTAAGATACAGATTTCCTAACACTCCAGCTGAAGCAAGGTTTGATATTTCTGACCTAAACTTTATTTATGTTTCTTATTTGGCATGCAGAGTGTTATATTGAGCTTTATGGATTATTTGTGGATGAAAATAGAGCCAAAGATTACTCTCTGTGACAGAGAGGACTTGATCTATCTACCTGATGTTTATTCATAAAGGAAGTTCTCCTAATATTTAATTTTTATGGATGTCACTCACACCACATTATGCATCAAGAAGACAAAAATAACCTACTAACTCTAAAAAAACAACCAAGCAGGCTCTTTGAACTTAATCTACAAAGGAAACAAGCCCTTATTACTAAAAGAGACAGACCTGTAAATGTCACTCCTGAATTTTTGTCACCGTATTTCAGTAAGGAGAAATATTTTTGTGCTGATTGGTCTGTTTTAAGTTTCTGTTGTTAAGCAAACAGAATGTCTTGCATGTTTATCTGTTTCGCATTGCATTTTTTTCACACAAATTAAATAACTTAGTCATATCATACTGAACACTTTCTTTGTTCTGTTTTGTAACAAATATACTTTTTAACACAGAAAATAATATTAGTAGGCTTTAGCTTGCCTTTCTTTCTGTCCTAAGCCTCTGGTAATTGAATCCAACACTTCTTGCAGACACTTCACATTAAAGTGAATCTTTGGTTTAATTGAATTAAGTAGAAAGCCATTCTTATGAACTTACAGGTGAAACACACTCTGGCCTGGTTAAGTACAGTTGCTTGTTTTGTTGCTGCAGTCTTTCATGACCAAACCAATGACTAGTAGCTTATGGGGGCTAATGTGAGCTATTTTTAGCAAGCTGGTTAACTGAAATTATGGTCCTTAGTTGATTTTATTGCCTTTCTAACTACATCTTAGACTTTTCTAAGATACCATTAATACCACTAGCTGCCACAGTTTAGTTATATTGAATGGCTTTAAAAGTCTAGAAGCAGTTTGAAGAGACTCTGCCCTCATCCGTCCCACCAGTGATCTTTTCTCGAAATCCATTTACATTTTCCGGTTATACTTGTTCTATGTGATGGGGCTGTAACTGTCTGATAAAACATATTACACAGTGAGAGAAAGGTCACTGACTGGATGAGTGTGTGTTTCTCACTGAGCATGGAGACCAAACTCCTACCTCCTCGCTAAATGCATGATAAAAATAACAACTAAATGCCTAAAATGTAGACAAATTACATGCTTACTCACTGTAGGCACCACTTTACATAACAAAGATCTACATATTTTCTGTTTCTTTTAACTTTTATAATCCTGCTTCCTTTATCTCTCTTGTCTGGGGCTTATGTTTCTACAGATCCAAGGTAATGCTTTAAGACAGTTAAAAGCATGCTGGTGATATTGGACAATTTTAGCCCCGGGACAGCTGTCGGTTTTATGTTAAGCCTTTACCTTTCCCTGACACTCCTAGTGGAGAAACAATGACTCATGCTCACTTATTAATTGGTTTTCAGCCTGCTTTTGTGCTGCTGTGCAGCTAGAATCCTGCAGAATGATCAGGTTTATATCTTCTCTCTTTGTGCTGCTTTTGTTTTTCAGTGATATTTAAATATATGTATATATATATGTATGTTGTAACTTGTGTTGGGGTATACTAACTACAGGTTTATTGTAGCTATCATGCATGACTTGCAAGACAAAAACAAATACAGGAAATTGACATCCACAGATTTAGGTTATGGTCTGTCAAAGCCACCCAACCAGGTTAGCTGCACGATTCTTAGACTCTTGGTGTTGCTTTATAAAGCTTGCTACCCTCAACCTTTAAACTCTGTCATCTCAAGAGGTCATAAGCATCTGGCTGTGTGGTTGGAAAGCAATCTGCTTTGTTTTGCAGACACTCTTGGTGGTCTCATGATAATCATACCACTGGAAATCCCCACAAACCGCAGAAAAGCAACAAGTTAAACAGAGGATGTTGAATTGTCAATGAGATGAAGGGTATATTGACTGGGCTCTTGCATCAGCTCTCATACTGCCTGTGCCTTGTGTTACAGTGCCCTCTTGTGGATTTGTTGCTGTTAGTGAAATGTAGGATGTGTACATCTCTTCATGGTCTGTTTTGTTCAGAGATTCATGTAGTTATGTTTTTTTTGACAGCACAAGAGGTATGTTGTTGTTTTTTTGTGTTTTTCTTTGGAATAAAGAAAATATAGATCTCTGTGACAGGAAGGACAGAGGCCATAAATTGTGCTTACAATAGAAGCTCACCAGTTGTCTTTCCTTCAAGAAGTAGATTTGTTAAACAGTATTGACTGCTACTGGAAGATGCATTTAAAGCTCAGAGTGCATTACTTATGCTAAATCAGATTTAAATCTGCAAATACATGACCTTTTATGAACCCTTTTGCATTGATACATTTGTGGGAACAGCTTGTATTTTTTTTCCACTTAACTTACTACCACCAGAGGGAGCAGCATAACACAGAAAGATACAACAAATACACATGATAAATAAGTTAATATGTACAAAATTACAGAAATCCACCCTTTGACTCACTATCACTCATGACTCTGTGAGTTAGTGTGTGACACATGATATATGTGTGCAAACAACAGGATCAATAATCACTTGTGATAGTTTTTATAAGAGCTTATTCTGTTTAACTGCTGTCCTGCTTCTGGGCATACATTACGTCATACCTCTGTGTGTGTTTTATCAAGAATTAAACATGTCCTCATGCATCCACACATACCCAGTAGTCCAGGAGCATAAGTGTAACAAAATAATAAAAAGTCTTTATTTCTCTGTAAATAGCTTTCTGAGTGTGTGTTCTGTGAGCTTCATACAGCAGAACCAAACCTACAAGAATGAATGGCTGTTGACTGCTGGACCTCATCACCTTCAAACCATAACAGTATCTGTGAAGCATGAATCAGTAAGACACTCCCTGCAGCCCAAAATGGGTATCCATGGCAACTGATTTTACTCCTGCTAGCCCTTGGTCTTGCGTAAAAGTGATGACGTGTGTTTTGTTTTTCTAAACCAGTGTTTGAAGATTGTGTCTTTTTTTTGCTTTAGTTTGAAGGCTGCAGTTATACATGACCTGGACTCTTAATGTGGGATTCAGTTGTTCCTAGAGGTGCAGAGTCCAGAGTTACAAGCTGGTGACTATTGCTCTGACGTAGTCATTGTTGAACTAGGAACAAAACTGAAGGAAATGTGTGAAAATTGACAGCATAACGTGTAAAGATCACTCTTGATTATATTTGTTCCTTTCTTATAGTTTTTTCTCACCTCATTTCGGTAACCTGATACTGCCTTGTAAACGTAATGAAGTTACTTGCCTGTGACTTAACAATTTGCTATATTAATACAAAGGTACTCACTCTGTAAAACCTAAGTTACTATTAGATTTGATCAGTAATCAAATCCCCCCCACAAAGAAGGACCTGACATCATCGTTGTCAGTTTTCTACATGTAAAGAAACACGAGGTGCATCTATAACAAAATTGTTGGGTTTCCTCACCGAGTAAAACCTGTTTTTTTTTCACATGTATGGACCTTTTTAAATGAAATTACTGCTGAAGTTAAATAATAATCGTATTAAGATCTTATCTCAGAATCAGTATGTTTGATGCACTCATTTATGGTCAACCTTCAAAACTAGAGAAACAAATAAACCACAAGTCTAAGTTTTACAGAACGTCGACTTTAAATTATGTCCAACATCTTTTTTTTAACACTGATTGGGTTGTGGCAACATCTTTAGAGTTAATTATCATTCTACAACAGTGATTTTGTGATCTATTACTGGTTTTCAGTTGCTCTTTCATAAGATTTCTTGAGTTTTTGGGAAATAAGTGATATTTTTTATGTTTAGGTTTTGTTTTTCCGTGGAATTTTTTGTCTCTAGAATTTTAATCAAATATCTCTGGCCAAAGAGATACAACACTGATGGACTCTAATAAAGAGTAGAAAAACTGTTTAAACATGGCCTATTATTAGTTTATGATTCACAGCGCTTTCATAATACAGCTTGAGTGTTGTTTGGATTACTTAAATTTAATCTGAGTTTGGTTGCATCATCACATATGCAAACTCTGACAAACTCTGGTGTCTGTGGTCTTGCTGCCAAGTGAGCTTTCTTTTCTCTATGACTCACTGAGAACAAAAATAAACCCAGGAGGTTGTTTGACAAGGCTTCTTCAATCGGCTTTGAAGCTGCTCTCGCTTTAACCGCCTTTTACTGACTTGCTGTCCTCTTTCCAGGTAAACAGAAAATCTGCCTGTACTGACAGTGAGAGAGGTGGAGAATTAGAATGATAAAATGAGAAATATAAGACAGTCTGAGAAAGAATTTTAAAAAAGGAAATTGGAGAGATGAAGAATATGTACATTAAAAGGAAGTGGGAAAAGATGAAAAAAAAAAGAAGTACAAGAGCAAGAGCAGGTGGGGTCAACATGGATTTAAGCTCAGCCTCAGGGATTATGCTCCGTCAGACGGGGTTAACAACATGGAAGAGGTTGGGTTTTATCTGCACCCTCAGCCACTGCCAATCCAGCATTCCTTCTTCCGCCTACGCTCTCATCCAATGAGTGGCTGAGCCCCGAGAGGCCTGAGCGCTAAGAGGTAGAAGGCTTGACAGAGGAGATACGATATCGAAGACTCTGTGGAAGTAAAGGACAGGTAGAAGATGACAGAGAATATCTTTGCTTGGGGCCTGAGCTCTGCTCAGATGGCCAAAGGCTTGCCTGGAGTGACACAACCTGGAACTAAAGCTGGAGGGATTTTAGCATGATTTGGGCAATTAGAGTCCTGACATTTTCAGTTTTAGCCTAAAGGGAAACAAGGTAAAGTATAAAATAGTACCATTTGACGAGGTAGTACTTGTTAGTGTTTCAGCTAAAGCAACAGCTTGACAACTTCGTTTTTTTAGTTGTACCTGCTCTCTCATTACACACTCTCAACCCCCGGCTCTGTGATGGTTCCTTCTGCTGCTGTCGTGTGTGTGCGTTGTCTATGTGAGTGACTCTCATGAGGACAGAACAAAGAACACAGCTACTTACAATGGCTTGTCTCACTAAAGTTGTCATGTGGACAGAAAAAAAACCCATGATTCCTCCATACTAGAAAGAGTAGGGGGTAAGGAGTACGAGAGAAGATGCCCTAGGTCAGTGTTTAAAAAGCAGCTTTGTTGTAAAGCTAATCCTAAGCTTACATGGTCTACAGTAGCCATTGTGCAAGACTGGAAATGTCTGTCTGCATGTGACCTGATGTCTCCAGCAAATGTATCACTTGCACTACATTGTATCAGATAAACCGTAGCTCATGGGTTACTGTGTCTGAGTTTATGACAAGGATTCTTGTTGATAACAGTTGGAAATAACAACACTGATTATCAGCAATGAAGCTTTGTTTTGTTCTCACCCATCACTCAAGGTTTCTGACGGTGTCTTTTTGTAAAAGAACGAGGTGAGACTACACATAGGCTCAGCCATGCTTTAAGTTCAATGCTAGCATCAGCATGCTAAGATGCATACAGATATGTTGCTAACACCCTGATGTGTATCAGGTATAATGTTTCCCCTGTTCACCATTTTGGCCTAGCTTGGTAGCATGCTAGCATTTAAACACAAACAAAAGTATAGCTGAGGCTGCAGAGAATATCGTTGACTTTGCGGATAATCAAGCAGTGAATCAAGTTTTAGGTGAATTAAGATTTTGGCTTAATGGATGAAGCTGAAGGAAAAGTCAGAGGATCAGCAAAATAATTATAATTTATTCCAAGGCTGACGATGAGTGTCATCTTTGGAGACACAATACTTCTAAAATCATGTAATTCTTGAGGACACCAACAGATCCTCACTCACCCCTTTACTGGCTGGTTTGGCATAGCAGGACTAGCTGTACCTGACACCAGCTCACCTGATATACATGAGTGGAACAGGTAGATGTTGCACATCAGTAATGCCATCTGTCTAGTCATACAAAAAGCTGATATCCAAACAGTGCTTATATTTGTGTGCATTCTGCAAGTTTCTGTGATGGGAATGCTTCATGGAAATGAATGGATAAAAGTTAAAAGAAAAAATTGCTAGACGATTTAAAATATTCAATTTGTGCCTGTATAAAACAAATTGTGAATTTGCCAGGGATACAGAAGACACTTTGTTCGTAAGAAGGCAAAAGGCAGGAACGAATAACAGACAGAAAGTGAATGGAATGATTACAGTAGGTAAGGGCCACACTGGAGTGTGGAGAAGCTCAGTCGGTATTGTGAGGAGGTTAGGATGGGCCAGACTCAGTACTAATTAATCCGTTAATTAGTCAATCCCAACTTCATCAGAAGAATTTGAAAAATGACCCAGATGTTGATTCAACTTGTTTCTATTAATGTTACTCAAATGCCATTGGACGAGCAGAAATGAACTATTCCCCTTCAAGCAGGTTAATTAGGTCTGACATCCGAATTATACATCCAGAACATCCTAATAACCTGTGTTGATTAAAGTACATTGGAGTTGGGCAGGAGGAGCTGCAGATTTATCATTTTAAGATTCATCAGTTAGCTGGAGGACTCTTGTTGTGGAGAGGATCATACTGTTTACCTCTATATGCTATCTTGGATGATGTCCATAGGCAGTTGATAACAGGGTTCTGTATGATGCCAACATCACGCTCCGCATATGGCTTAAATAAAGAGCGAAATAAAACAGGTCAGTTGAGAGGAAGATAGCAGTGATCTGTGGAAGGATCAACAGCAGATAGTGTGCAGTGCTGATTCAGTTTCAAAGATAGGGCCCAGTGTCTGGCTTGTTAATTTCTGCAGAGATACAGTGACCACTGGTGCCCTTGCAAAATCCTTTTTCAGTCACTCTATCCTGTCACTTGGTACGAATCATCCCGATGACCTTAATTATCTTTCACAGCCTTCAGCACAGCATCTAAACAAGTTTTCCTTTTTGTACAGAAAACTGCACAACATGGCCATAAGAAATGGTCGTATCAAGCCAGAAACTAGTCTGTTTTCACTAAGAACTATTTGACCTTTATTCAAAACCCTCACCCCCCTTAAGCAGTACTGCATAGTATTGCACTAGTGGGATGCCTGTAAAAAGTAAGGTAAAAAAACAATGAGAGATACATATTTTAGACAAGACAATAAGTGCATAAAACATTTTATATATTTTAAAGGGGGCAACTATTCATGAATTTGAAAATCACGGAGAAACTCCCATAGCATTTCCATTTCCAGCATAGGGTGGACTCTATATCAACAATGATCAGCTTTAATTTGGTCTGAGTAATATCTCTTCCATAAAATACAGCTGGATTTTCTCTATTGAGATGACATTTCAAAGAAACATGGTACAAAGTGCGTCACAGATGTCTGCCAACAAAGTAAACTACAGACAGTCACAGACAAAGAATTGGCTCCAGCATTTTAAGCTGTACTCAGGAAAAGCTTACATTTCAGTGCAGCACTCAGTGATAACCACCACAACCCTGAAGCTTTTTCCACGTGGCACTCTATGTGAATCCTACTTCTGATTCTGTGAGAACTAAATAAAGTTATTTGGAAATATGACAAAAAAAGATGTGTCCATTAAAAGTAACTAGTTTTCTTGGTCAACATTTAAAACATATTATAATCAGGTCAGCTGTGCTTTCTTCTGTCCTCAATTGAGCCAGTGTTTTGTGGTCGAATGTGCTTTTTTTGTCCACTCTGATACATAGCCAGCACAGCATTACAAGCTGTACAGTATGAGTGATAAAGATGACAATAGTGTGATAGAAAATGAGAAGCATATGTTTATTTTCAGAGTGATGCATTGCATGGCAACGTTGTGTTGGGAATGTGTAGGAAATTGGTAGTCTTAAGGTTAAGAAAATGTAATTTCAAAGAATAAAGCTGTCTCAATGAAAGATACAGCAATGAAAAAACTGAAGATAGACACTTAAACTGTGTTATTATTTTAGATATGCCTTCTTTGGGTGGATAATATATGTTTTTGCTACTGGCTCCTTGCACAGTAGTGCATTGTTCGGCCCCTGTGCTAATACTACTTTCTACTTCTCCCAACTGGCGGTGAGTTGACCGCCATCTACTTTAAGTGCTTTGCTTATAAAAGCTACCTCACAAAACCCAGCTTCAAACAACACATCCAGCTTTTTAAATGGACCTTTCTTAGCTATTAAAGTGGATATCCATTAACAACTTGTAATCCTTGTAGGCCCATGTAATCAAAACAACAACCATTTAGGAGCCTTTGGTATTGATGAAGTAAGCAGTGCCCTTCTTTAGAGTGTTATTATGTGAGTTCACAGCAGTAAACCCATTAGCCTGAGAAATGACTGTTTTTTCAGACTGTATGCTGTGCTTGTCCTCCTTAAAAGACAAGCCTTGCTGCAGTGTGCAGTATTGTAGATAGGGTTGTGTTCTGATAGACATTTTATTTTTGCAACTGGCTCCCTGACGGTGGCAACTTTTAATTTCAGAGACTAACAAATCTCTTACCAAATCTTACATCTAGCAAAGAAAAACTCTTACTTTGGGTTTCAGGGAGCACATGCTCTTCACTGGCCTCATCAGCTTTCTCAACCGTTGATTCCCAGGTCAAGAATGACTTAAAACTGCAGACTTAAGTTGATGTTAAGCAAAAAAAGAAAATATAAGTGGCCCCAGCAGGCAAAAAGGCAAAAATAAAACATTCCGTGGTGAAACTCTCCAGTTCTGTAACTGGATTTGACATTGGCACCTGGATCAAAATATTATTTGGCAGACCTACTTTTTTACTGCAACAACTCTTCTATTGCCACTTTAGCTGGCAGCAATGAGGCTGCTGGTTGGGCAGCCAATTCAAAAGCCACAAAATCTTCCACCTGGCTGTGCTCGCCAATAGTTAGAAAGCAAATATTAGTAGCAGCTTGAGCTCATGCCTCAGCTTATTGTGTTTTCTATTCTGTGGCTCATGCAAATCAGTTTAGACCTTAAAAGGTGCTTTAGTTATGAGGACATTGTCTATAAGTGAAAATTTTGAATTTCTTTCCAAAATGTGGTATTTTACTTCCATAGCTCTTGTGGCAGAAGAAAGAGCACTAATTTTTACCAAATCTTCCCTGTATTGCTTTCACCATCCACTGATGTCATAGTAGTTTATGGTGAGACAAAATTTGCACAGGGCAATGTTGAGAAACAATAAGAAGCATTGTAGACGTCATAGATATGTCAGTGACTAATTAGTTGAAATATGGCTGAAAAGCAGTGAAGTGTCTCTTTCAATCTAAAATCATAGAGTAGAAATGCAGCAAGAGATTACACAGAATAGAAAAATGAGATGAGGAACATTAAAGCTATTTTAAAGCTAAGATGTAGCTCTCCTACCCATCCGGAGGAGAGGCAGTAGGAGGGGCTCAGCTTATTCGTTATTAAGTACTTACAGGCTGCTGCTTTCACACACACTCAGAGAGGAGAGAGTGAGAGTGTGTGTGAAAGAGGAAGGGAGCAGTCGGCTGAGGAAGCATAGAGAAAAGCAGCATACTGCACTGGTTCAGTGCTTGGTGTCTGAGCGACTCTGTGTTTGTGCTTGTGTGTATGTGTGTGTGTGCTTTGGTTGGTTTTATTCGCTTGGCTCAAGAGCTGCGTGGAACGGATCGGGCTGTATCCGGACGACCCTCAACCTTCTACCCTTGAGTTTCCTTACCACTCCCCCGACCCTCCCTCCATTCCACCTAAACACTGAGGGAGCTCCCACCGTCCCCATGATGAAGGAAGAGGGCCTGCTGAGTCGTCGCCGTTTCTCTACATGCGGCGGAACAGCATCACTACGACCTCCACACCCTGACGGACGCAAACTCATCCGCAATGCCTCCTTTGGGGGTTATAATGAGCTATCACCCATCTCGCTGCCAGGTTGGTGTATGAGGGTGTGGAGACAGTGTTTTGTAGATCTCCATACTTAGAAGTATAGGTGACCCTTTAGTTGCCCCAGTATTTTAACTTCCTTATTAGCTAGTTTTTTATTTTGGTAGTGGTTGTAGAGAGTGAGAAAGTCTCAATTATTCCTTTAAAGTGTTTTGACTGGTTGATTATGAAGTAGGTGTGTCAGATTTTTCTCTTGTAGAGTTTGTTCAGATGCACTGTTGACTGTTTGTTCAGATGTACTGCTGCTTGTATGAGGTTACTACATCCAAGAAAAAATTACCAGACTTGTTGTGATCAATATATTGGAGGCTTGTTTGGGCCGACATTTGTCTGCTAAGTCCTGGCTTCAGAGAACGGATTCAGACGGGGTCATGTTAGGTTGGCTGATACGATTGACGTATTTTAGTGCTCTTAAGTTTCTGCAACGAAAACATGTACGTGTTTGTTGAAAGAAAGGAACTTTGAATTGATTTGAATGCATTAGCACTTTAAAACTAGACAAGAGGCAACTTTCTGTCCTAAATTAATCATATATTTTAGAATATACTGTCATCAATTCATGCCGATAAACACCAGCTGAAATAAATGCAAATTAATCAATTCAAGTCTAACTTAAACTTGATTACTCAATTATTGTGTAATAAATTATAAACTACAATGACATTGCAGCAGTTTTGTGCATAATTCCCCAAATTTAAGCAAAGGATAAAACTGTTTAAGGCATATTTGTGAAGAAGGCGTCTTACATTTCAGGACTCTGGGTTAAAGTTTCCCCTGGCATCCATTAAGTAACGTCTGAGGGATAAAGTTGCCAGAATATGTGCTGTCAATTGTAGGCGTGAATTAGTAAAGAGAGCGCTGTATACACGTGTATTTTGCGAACACTGATGCAAGGTTGTCCCCATTTTAATAAGCCCACATAGTGTAATCAGACATCTTTTCCAGTGCATTATCCAACAGTTGCTGCCTTTAAGTTTGTTTTCCACTCAAAAAGAACAAGCTAGCAAGCTAGGCTAACTCCCATATTGAAAGTCAGTGTTCATTAGTATTATCAATGGCCCTGATTCCAAACACTTACTGAATCATTGGTAGTTGCAGTGACATTCTAAAAAAGAGAGGATCGAGCCTAATAAACTGTCCTCCTTTCCTGGTTTTTCATTACGTTATTTACATATGACCAGAATGTATGGAGTAACAGAATCACAGATGAGACACTAAGCAGTGGCTAACAACACCATCCCACAGCTGGTTAACTGCCTATGTACAGTTCTGTTTTTAGTGCCCACCCACAAGGATATTGCTGCAATCAAATTATAGCACTCACACTGTCACTTGGAACCAAAACAAGTTGTGCCCTTTGGAGAAAATAAATTGAAGGGGAATAGGACTATCACAGTGTCAGGTTTTCACTACAGGAATATCTTTGTGCAAAGAAATAACATGAACAGTATTGCATGGTCAGACAGCAGCTGTAAGATTTTTTTGAATTCTTACTACAAGGACTCTCTCTTCACAGTTGGAGACAAAATATATGACCGTTTATGGACCGTTTGAACAATCTGGTGTGAACTAAATAATAAAGACGACTCAGTCCCTAAGCTCAGCTGGCTTGTTTTTACTCAGGTTCCAATGATACTGCTATGAGAGTGCAGTGATAATCCCTGTTTTTAGAAGTACACCAAATCCCATAGAACATTTAGGATTAAATCAGTTTAGCGTTCATTTGTGAAATCCCTACCTCTGTGATCTTTCCTTTGTTTGTCCTGCTGAAAAGGACACAAACCTGGAGGCTGACAGCTGGCAGCCCCTGGAGCTTTGAGGGAAATGGATATTTTCTGTTCCACCTTCCCAGATGACTGTTTTTAACCTTTATTAATCCAGGAAAGGCTGACTCTGCACTAGCTTTGCCGCACTTTCATGCAGTAATTTTGACTTGTGCAACCTAATGCGACCTCAGTCGTCTGCTGTTTGCAAATGAGCAGCTCAGATAAGAGACCTGCTTAAGGGCACCTTAAAAGCAGTTGTCAAGGGAGTGGAAATTGTTCGTCATTGACATTCACTTCTCAGACCTTTCTGTGTCTTGATATTTAGACTGGTGACCTTTTGGCCACTGGCCGTCTTATTTCACCTCCAACCTAGCACCACCTTCAACAAAACAAATAACTTGAGCCATGAGGCATTGTCTGAGTCATGTTGTTTTTCTCAGAGTCAGTTCCTAGCCTTGACTTCATTCATTCTTAATTTATAGGCTTTGCTCGGCAGGCACCAGCTTTTGGAGAGACTGCAGGAGTCTACTGATGCAGGAGAGCTGCTCTTACTCACTTTCTGTTTTTGTTTTTGTCATATTTTTTTGGCCTTTGTTACTTTGTACATCCATCCAGCTCTTTTTTGTAATATCCTCATGGGCTCCCACCGTGGAGTCTGCTGACGTGATTGTGCGTACTCTTTCAAGCTGTGTCTCATAGTCAACAGACTCTCATGGATTGTTGATGACTCAGTTTTTGTTTGTCTGCTGGCAGTGTGTGGGGTGTCAAATGATCTGCTTTATGCTTGCCAGTCAACTTATTGTCAATAGCTATTTCTTTTCCTAGTGTGATTGTGGTTTTGCTTTGTTTTTTTTATTCAATATTAGTGGTGCAGATACAATGACTACAACGAGTTTCTGTATCTGTGTCAATATCCAAACCATTTTTGCTTCTCTAATCAAAATCAAAGAAATCCGTAAATATTCTTGATAATCAATCATTTGTTTCAATTTTGATATAGATTATTTCAAGCAGAAATGCTCTTGTTGCTGCTTCACCAGTGTTTAGGATTTGCGGTTTCTCTCTGTTTTATAAAACTGCAAACTAAATATCTTTGGGTTTTGGACTGTTTATGGATTCTTTTAGAATCTATAAACTGTGCAAAATGGGACACAGGGAAAAAAAATCTGAATTGGTGCTACACGAGCTCTTTGAGGTCAAAAGCTTGGCAGCAGCATTTTAGGCCCTTTTTTAGCAATCCAGGGCAGATAAAAAAGGAATTTCAGTATTCAAGACAGGATGAAATAAAGGCATGCATAATGATCTCCATCTATCCTGCATTGGTTGTCGCAAGCAGGAAACGAAGCAAGGTGAAATTAATGCTGAAATAATGTGAGGGACAATGAGGCTAAAAGCTGTTCTCAAATGAAATTTTAAAAGCACTAGCACTACCAATTACCGGTGGGACTATGCTGATGCATGTGTTGTTTTTGAGAAGCACACAAACAATTTCTACTGACTTCCTCACAACTTCTCAGAGGAGGAATCGGGCAATTTTTTAAGTCAGAAACGCAGTGGGATGAGGTGCTGTGGTTTCTACACACTGCGAGTAGTCATCATTTAATCAAGCTCAATGATTTAGTATGTTAGGACTCGAAAAAATTCTGTCTCTTTTTTATCAAAAAAGTTGTTTCGACTTTTGGGGGTTTTAAATAATATTTGTTAAGATCTCAAAAAAGGTCTGTAGAAGTAATAAATTTGACTTCAACAACAAGCAACAGCAAGGACCCCTTAAATAGCAACAGATGGGATGCCAGGTCACTGCGAGCTGTCTTTACCAAAGGCTAAAGAGGAGGCCAATATCTGACAGCGCACATGAACTCGTCCCTGGTGAACTATAAATAGAACACCAACACAAAACAGCAGCCATGGTAATACAACCTGCCTAATGCCCCTTCTCTCATCCAGACACATCCTGTTTGAAATATCACCCCTTCTAAGAGATAATGTGCTTTTGTCTTGTCAAGCTGTTTGTGTGCAGACCGAATGAAAGTACTATTTTAACCCTTTAATGTGGATCAGACCACTTCAGCTCAGTTGGTTTGTTTGTTTGTGCGCTGTGCTGTGCTGACAGGAGGACTGGAGATTAAAACGATCAAGGGCAGGAACAGTCTGGGTTCGCTGTGCAAGTTTTGACAATTCTTTTTATTCCCTCAATGAATTACTGGGGAAAGCCGCAAATACGCTAAATCCCAAAATAATAAAAGATTTTATCATTGCTCATTTGTACAAATATACTGCCTTATATTGAGTAACTTCACTGTGGGTACTTGTGCATTGTGTTGTGTGTTGTTGCCTAACTGTGAAGGAAATTGATTCGTAGGCTGAAAATACAGCCCTTATAAAGTTCATATTAGAGTGGAAAAAGGTGTACTCTTGCAGTCAGTTAATTAGATTGAATCATGGGACATTTTCAGGTCAGCATGACTGGGCATGCTGCATGTTCAAACATCCAGTGGAGTCTTTGGCCAAAAAGATTAATGTAAGAGAAGATGGGGTTTTAATTACCAAGAGGACGCACTGCCCTGCAGTAGCAAAGAACATAATGTTGGATAATAGGAACCTTGAGGGATAATGAAGAGTTGGAAAAATGGTTAAAGCTTTCCTGTAAAAAGTAGAAAATTGTCAATTTAAAGCATGATCATTGCATTGATGTCACAAAATACTATTCAGCTTGTAAAAAAAGCTGTAAAATGTGATCTGTGGCTTTGATTAAGCTTTTAAAGTCTCACCTTGGGCTTGTAGAACATACATTATTAAGAGAAA
>JAUZTA010000018.1:2270006-2285517 GCA_034780835.1 Ctenochaetus striatus | reverse complement strand
AAAAACAAAGCAAAACAAATCTATTAGCTTTTAAAAATTAGATGTTTCCACTGTGTAGTACAGCTGGACTCAAATCAGCTCAACATGCTTTCAATACCAGGTGCTTTTCTTCATTTTTCACAGCAGTTGGTATCGCCTCAGTGTTGGTAGGATGCTTAGCTGATTGTCATAGCGATCCTTAGGTGATCTATGATCGGCAACCAAACAGAGGAATGTCTGCACATTGATGATTTCAGTGACAATGCATAAGTTTTGAGAGTGTAAAACATTAAGGAATGAGTCGAGTGAAATCAAGTCGAGCTGGGCTGAGCTGTGCCATGCAGTGTGAAATGCCTCAATGACTTTTCAAGAGCAGTCTTTTCAATTCCATGTCCAAGTATCACATCTTTCAGCTTGTGTGATGGATTAGTTGACTAATGTCACATTCCAGCATCCTGTGTCAGCAGCTTGACACGAGTTCATCATAAATCATCATGTATGAAGTTGTCAAACAAGGCGTGATGAGAAGAAATCATTGCCTTGTGCACAATTTAAATACTGATGAGAGTTTCTTCTCGCCATCCCACCTCCAATTAGTGAACACTTAGCCTGTTGGCAAGTATTCACTCTGAAGAACTGCAGTAAGATTATTTCTGTCTCCAGGGTAGCTAAACTTAAAGAGCAAAGTTTGTGTCCACTCTATAATGAGGACTGAGACAAGGGAATGCTGAAAATTGCGTGTAAAGCGCTTCATCGGGACACATAAGCTGGACATCAGCTCCCCTTCCAGCAGACACAGAGGTCACACTGTCACCGATGGGTGTTACAGTGGCTCTGCCCTGTCCTTTAGACATGTTTTCCAGCAGAGGATGTTCTGCTGGTGCCTCCTCCAGGGCACTGTAGCTGTGGCCTTCGACATCACGGATTGTGTACAGCCCCCTGGGACAAACGCTTATGGAAACACTGTCCCTCAATGCGCTCTTGTTGTAAAATAGCCTGAAGGTAGCAACGATACAGTAGCTTTATCAAGGCCCTTTTTTTTCCATGCCTTGACACAAACACAAGCCTGCTTTCAAGTCCAAATTTGATTTAGTGGAGCTGTTAACACAGCTGTGACATGGCATTCAGCCAAAGTGAGGAACAAATTCAATATAATTAATGTAACATGAGCATCAATCAAACACTGACTTCAAAACCAACAGCTTGCTTATTGCCTTGTTCTCTTTCTTTTTCTTTTTTTCCCCTTAATTTCAGGCTGAAAAACAGGATCTGTGTGGCTGTGTATGTGTGTGTGTGTGTCTGTGTATTCCTCAGATATGCAGAAATAATTATCTTCGATACATTATGGATTATTTATTAGATTGTTCTGCCCCTGCTGGCTTGGCACAGTTAAATAACCAATGAGGATTTGGCATTTGGACAGAAGAGTGGCTACAGAAGGCTAAAAATAGATATGGTTAATAAAAATGCACCAAAGAAGTGCTGTGTGACGGCTACATTTCACTGTGTTTAATGTGTTAAAAGAGCCTCTCATTCGCGGAAACTGTGAAGAGGAAATCAGATAAAGTTTCTTTCTACTTAAAGCAAATTAGTCAAGTGTACTTAAAAAAAAACAAGTTTGTATAACAAATTCAAAAGAACACTTGTTTTTGACCCGATCCAAATGGCTATGCTCAAAGTTTGAGGAGAACAGTTGGCCACTCAGAGCTTAATTAGGACATCACCTTGCTCCCTGACCTCCAACAACTGTGTGTCCTTTGCAGGTTTATTTGCCTTGCTGCAATGAATAATATGAATGTGGATAAGCGTGCACACTGTCAGCGGACTGCAGGTTTCACACAGGAGACTCTCGCTACCACCTGCAGGGAACTCACTCATGACTGACACAGTGAGCCAAACAAGTAATGCTGCAATATTGCCTATTTCAGCCTGCAGTAAGCATGCTAGTGCTCTTTTGAAAGCAATGGCATGCTAACTGCAGGCTAAACACTGCTAGCTGTTTGCAGCTTGCATTGTTATTATGATCTTCCTGACCACACTGGCTTTAGAACAAAAGATGTCACATGTTGCATTGCATCCATTTTTTTGTGTTTTCAACTGAATGCAGCAAAGGGGGGACAGGTGTGACTGACTCAGTGTTGGAGTGTCCTCATTGGCTGTTTGGTTCTTTAAGCTAAAATGAACTGGCCTGAACATTGGTTAAGTAATTACCTCCAGAGTCTGATTATAAATGCAGTCATCTACGGCTACTGCTAGTGACAACACCCCTCATTCACTCATATGATGAACATTGTTCAACATATACAGGTATGTAATCACTGAAAAACAGTAAAAATAACTACTGTTGACTTTCTCAAAATAAAAAAGAGAGTCAGTTGACATTTTGATGCACATTTGTGATCTCTGGTTTATAGAATATATTTTTTTAAAAAAAATATGAAAAAACCTGAGGGTGCTAATTTCAGTCAACATGCCATGTTCCCTCCATAAAAAAGCTTTTGTACTTTATATTTAATTTGTTGCTGCTTTTCAAAGTGTCCCTGCTGTAGCCATTCACTCCACTCAATTATGGTACTGTGTTCTCTTCCAAAAGACTGACAGCACTGACAGCTTGTTGGTTGATCCCTCCAAGATGTCTCTGTGGACGGGGCTTAATTATAACCTCTTTTGATCCTCTAACTCTGGCAGAGTCTGGCTCTCTGTGGAGGGAGCGTCATCCATTTCCCCTGCCCACAGCTTGACACTCATTTGCAATTTAGATTTTTTTTTTAACTTCTACTTTTATGGTATTTTAGAAGAATAAACAGCATAGAAGAGCTCTTGGACATGCTTCCTGCTAAATTACTAAGAGTACTAGTATATAGACACAATAGTGTACGCATAAAAGACATGAAAGAGAACCAAGTGACAAATACTTACAGTAGAGACATAGCTCTTAATTTAAGCTATATATAGCATGTGTCCTCTGTGGAAGAGGCCAAGCAATCAGTCCTTATTAAATAGTATTGAAAGAACCATTAAACAACTAGCCAACAAAGCTGCTAAACTCTGTTTAGTGGTCACAGGTTCAGAATAAGCAATGAATTCATGACACACATACGAATCCTGTGAACATGAGGTCAACAAATGCAAGTAATTCACACTGCTAATGACCCAGCTTTGTTACAGTGAAGAGATATCTATATCTTTTTCCATATGTTTGCCTGTTAGGTTTGCGATGGACTACTTCTTAAATATTTTTTTTCTTTTTCTTTATCTTTAGTTTGCAGTAGAAGTAAAAGTGGGGCTGGTTGAAATGTTTGTGATGAATTCTCATTGCACTATAAACTGTCTCCGTGCAGAATGATGGTGACAGGAACCGCAAGTCAAAGCCAAAGCAGGAAGTGAGTTTGTGAATTGTGATGGATGTTTATAACAGAAAATGTAGGCAACAATTTTACTTTTCATCTTTGTGTATAATCCAGGTGCTGATGATGATCAAGCAAAGGAACTTGAATATACACTCAAGAAAGTTGTTGCCTGCACCTGCGTTATGCACATTACTGTGCAGCGCTTTGTTTGTGCACAACAGGAACTCTCTCACATATTTCACACCTGGTGCATGAATTTTTCTGAATGACAACTCCAGCACTAGTTTTCACGGCGTGTTTGCTAGTTGTCATTGTGATATTTTATGTGCCAATTAAAATTTTTGCTTAAACCTTTAGGACTACTTATGTAAGTCTCATCCCTCTATATTAAAATGAGGGATATAGGGACAAGTACAAAAGGCTTAAATGACATAAAGTTTGATCTATGATTATTGTTCTGTGCTCAAGCATGACCACAGAGGGGGTGTTTGTTAAATGATAATAGGATAAGATAGCATAATAATAAGATTTTTTTTATTTCTATAAAATCTCTGGCTCTCTGTGGCTGCAGGCTGGGAGATTCACAGTACCAGTTGGGGGTGGGGGTGGGGGGTAGGGGGGGGGTCGCCTGCTGCAGTGAATTCACTTCCCTCCATCTCAGTCACTGCTTAGCTTTGAGAGTTTGAGGCCTTTACCTTTTCTGTACCCTGCCGACTTCCAGAGACATGTAAGCGGCACCGATGCGTGAAATTGTGAAATCGCTAATGACATTTTCCTTGCATAATGGCCTAGCTTGAAATGGTGCTTACAGCTGCCAGTGTTTTGATTGAGGAGTATAGTTTCTAGGTGTGTGTGTGTGTGTGTGTGTGTGTGTGTGTTGAAGGGGCACAGCTGAGGACACACGTCCTCCATTTTTCAATTTCTGTAACCCAGACTGCCAAATGTGCTTAATGCGGGTTATAAATTTAATTGGATGGATAACTGTGCCCTTTTTTTTAATGCTGCCTTTTGACATGTCCTTGACTTTTTCTTACTCAGAGATTCCATCTATCTGTTTTTCTGTCTCTACTTATAAGGTTATCCATTTATACATAAATTGTCATCATATTCAGTGATAAAACTTGGAGGGGAGGGAATTAAGTTTTCTCAGACTATGTAAAGTGACTGAAAGCAGAGCAAGACAGGGGTTGGATGGATATGACCCTCCACGTGGTAATCGGCACCTGGGTGAGGCTACAGGCAATGACGGCTTCTTCTTACTCACTGCTGGTGTAATAAGCAGCAGTGGAAATAGTCTACAGTTTAGACAACCATGCCGTCTTGCTACTGGCTGTTGCTAACAATGTGGCAATGGAAACTGTTCTTCAACTAGACATAAACAGGAAGAAGGTAGATAAAATCAGGGCTCAAATTACATGATTATTTGTCAAAACCACAATTTGTCCCTTTTGTATTGAACTCTGAGGACAGCAAAACAAACTATTATTGTTTAGTAAAGAAGTCAAGCAATAGCAATAGCATTTTTCCAGCATTCTGTAAACAACTGTGATCTAATACTGTGCTGCACTCAGCATGAGTCTGAAGACAGCAGGGGGCACTGAAAGAAGTTGGTTACCTCGCTGAGAAGTTGGAGGTCACAGCCTGTTGCCTGCAGATCTTCTTCCTCTTCAGCAGCTCATGGAGGCTGCTCCTGCTTGTTTCATTTCTCCCTGCAATTTTTCAAACTGATTCCATGTTGGCAAATGCCAAAAACGACCACTGATTTGCAGATGCATTTTTGATAAACTACATTTACTGACAGATGACTGAATTTAATTATTATTTCACAATAAAAGTCAATTTAAGATTCTTAAATGCCTTTAATATAATGTTTCAGCATTCGAAAATACGTAGTTTACATTAGCAGTAAATAATAACACTACTTTTTTGAGACACCTTTATGCTTTTAGCAGTGAGCAATAGACTCGGTCACAGTGGTGTCATTTAGTGATAGTGGCTTACCAGATTTATTTAAAGAAAAATATTTGAAATCAAAGTCTTAAACCTTCACTTCTGAAAACAGTGGGTTGGAGCAGTTAAAAGTCACATTCCCAGACAATAAAACAACCTTTAACGTGAAAGAAATTCAAAAGGGGGCAGCCTTCCTTATCAAGAGATTCAAGTTATTTTGAATAGACTCTTGAGCAAAAACAAATGGAAGAGCACAGGTGGATGGTCAGCCTCGTTTTTCAGTGGAAACATGAGATGTAGCTTGCCTGGCTCTCTCCACAAGTTCAAACACTTTTTTGGCAAACACTGACATTTCAGTGTTTCTGCTGGTTCCCTGAAAGCCTCACAGTGACAAGAACCAGAGGAAGTTGTTTCCTTTAGTGCAGATTAGCATCTAATAATATGTTGATAAGAAATCTTTAGACTCATTTGTTTATTGTTGTTTTCTTAACTCTGGACAGAGTCACGTGTTAGGTAGCTGTTTCCCTCTGCTTCCTTATGCTAAGCTAAATTAAGCTAAGCTAAGCTAATTGCCTCCTTGCTCCTCCTTTTCATGAGATTGATAGTGATTTTCTACCTAACTTAGACATATAAGCTTACTTCCCAAAATGTTGATGTATTTCACTCTCAATTTCTGCATCATCATCATCATCAATCGTCTTTAGACGATTTTGGCTGAATATCGTTTTGAAGTTCAAGGACAAAACTTTTTTAATTTGCTAAAATTCCGTTTCATGTCTCTGACGGCCTATTTCTCAAACAGTGGTATTACAGGCTAATGAGTGCTGTTGTATTTAGACCCATCTGCTGAGCCAGAGTGAGCAGAAGGCATTATTTCTCAGAAACAAAGTTGAAATGAAGTGATAGCAATTAAATGGACCTCATAGTTTTAACCTTAGTCAGGAGAGTCCCATGCTTCTGTGTTGAGGAGCACTGAGGAGATCACTCAAAGTAAATTAGTAATGGGAATGTGAGTCACTTGAAACTGAAACTGAGCTAGCTGGAAAACCACTGACATGTTGGTATGAGGCAGTAAAATATAGTAAACACATAAAACAATACATTTTGTAAAGAAAATAGCCTACAGTTGGTGTAGTTTCAGATGATAAGGGTTTGGTATGAATATCAGCACATGAGTACTCAGTGTACAGTAAGCAGCTCACACACTGTGTGCATTGTAGGTCAAACTGTGTTTTGCGTAGTGTAAGTGAACAAAAGCACCAAAGAGCAGCGCAGTCAACACCAGAGAAAATGCCAAGAGACTATAAAAGTTTCATTCACAGACATAATTAACTGCTGCTATTTTAGTCCCAGCATGTGACTGTGTGTTTGTGTGTGCTGCATATGTACTTATGTGTAGGAGTTCAAGTGTGTGTGTGTGTGTCTGGATGTGTATGCGCTTGTCTGTATTGTTCAGATTTGTGTTTCTGTACTAGTTGATGTTTTTTTTCCATTAAGGCAGAAGGCATTTGAGGTTGATGCTTGTGTGTTAACAGTGAAGTCATCACCACTCTTATTCCAACGTTTTAGATTTAATTATCAGGCCAGAGAGTGAGTTTGCGTGTGCGCGTGTGTGTGTGTATCTCCAGCAGGGAGAATAGCGCTGTTGTTTTGCACTGTTTTCAGGGTCAGTCTTGGCCTTGCCTCAGGCCACGTCAGCCAACGTTATCAGACTCAAAGAGGGGCCTCTCTTCACACGAATAATAATTAGGATACTCAGCGGCAGTTCACAAAGAAATGGACCATCTGGGTTCGATCCTTCCAGCCTCACACAGTCCCTGCTGTCCAGTGTGTGTCCGTCTGATGTGCCGCAGACTTCGACCATGTGGCAGAATCATGCTTTGAATAGACGGCAGAGCTTGTGTCCTGCCACAGAGCATCATTATCTGTGAGGGGCCGGAGATGAGATGCACTGTTGATGGTCTCTGAATGGAACAGAATCATTGTTCTTGTGCAAACACCAAAGTTCAGTTAGTTCCTCCGTTACATGTTAGTTTTACCATCGGCTATTTTATTTAAGTCTTTGTCTGTCAGTGCTTTTTTCAATCACTTTAACATCTTAAACTACATCTTAAATTTTGGGGCAATTAGACCTTTACACTCCCTAAAGGCAGCAATAATTTACTTGGCATCATGCGAGCAGTTGGCTAAAAAATGTGTTGTCTTTACTTGTCCGCATAATTCAGCCATTTACAGCAGGAGGAAATGGATGAGTGTGGGGCAGTTAAAAAGGAAGCTGTGAAGAAGTATTACAGAACAAAGCGACCAAAATGGAATAATGAATTGAATGAGTTATTGCTTTAGTTGTGCTCAGCAGAGAAAGTGTTTTTTAAATGTAATGTCCAGAGTTAGAGAAGGAATTAAAAAAAAATGAATTTAAATGCTGTAAACTCAGTTTTGACAGAAGGTTTAGGTTTTTACAAGAGACATTTTTGGAGGTGAACACAGCCTGCAGATAAAAACACTCACAAACCAGAAACACGCAGACATTTTGGAAGGAAAGAAATAAACTTGGCCCTAAAATGAGCAAGCAGATTCTTAAGAAGATCCTGAAAATGGTTCATCTTAATTTAAAACTGACCAAGAATAAAGTGATTATAGTAATTTGTATGCATGTAGTAATCTTCCTCTATTTAATATCTAATTCTTCAATGAAATTTAATTTATTTAAGGCTTAAGCTCATTAAGCTTCACAATAAGATTAGTGATACGGCATATCATCCAAACCACATTATGATTAGTGTAATAACTATAAAGCAGGTGTAGGGGGTTATAAAATAGTTAAAGAAATATATCTGTAAGTATACAGGGTCCTTTAAACTTCACATATAGTGAACATTTTGAATTGCTCATTCCAAAGGTGTTTTTAAAATAGCATTATTCCATCCACGCGGAACAAATCTATAATCAGTGTATTCCACAAGTCGACCCTTAGGTTCCATTAAACTACAGAGCTATCAGTTTGATCAGTACAGTTTGTAGGTTTTACTCTGGTGTCCTCAGAAAACTTAATAACAGCCCAGAGTCTCATGACGTGTTGGTGGATGAGCAGACTGGTTTTAGAAAAAGCAGGGCTTGTATTGATCATATCTGTGTCGTATCCTCTGTGGGCAGACGGAGGAGGCCACAACAGGGAAACAATACGTTTGCTTGTTCTGTTGACTCTCAGATACTTTAAATTGGATCAATGGAGATTTTTGGGGGTATGAGTTCATTTGCTTAGGTATTAGTGGTCATGCAGTCAGAGCATCATATAAAGCCTGAGCTGCATGTCCTGACAGTAATGCTATCCAGAGTTGAGCCATGAGATGTTTTCTTGGGTGTTTTCCTGCTAAGTACACTATTGAAAGAGACATGGCATGGGATCCATGTATTGTTTAGCAAAGATTTGAGCATAGTTTGTTCAGCAGCCTAAAGAAAGGCTGGCCTGAGGATTTTTAACAAGGGTGGAGCACACGGTTGTCCTTGTTCAAGGCATGTTTCTACTATATTTTCTCTTTTTAAAGTGCATTTTGTATTTCAGAACAATGTACAGTGTAATATGCGTGTTTTTACTGCTCAGTGTCCTGTAAACTCTTAGCACGTTTTGCAGGACACATAAATGAACAAATTAATGAATCAATCAATTATTCCGCATTTTTTTGTAATTTTCCAAATATGAATCAACATTGCATCCGTCCTCTGTCATTCATTCATTCAGAGTCGTGGTGGCAGCACCGCCCTCAGAGGGAATCCTGAAGCATTTTTCGGGCCAGATGGGATTTATAACCTCTCTGGCATATTTGGATTTTCCTCCCAGTAAGATGTCCCAAAAACCTCCTTATGGCATCTAGGGGACACTACAATCAGATGCTCAGACATTTTGGAGGGATCAACAGACAAGCTGTCCTTTCAAGAAGGAGTATTTGTTTAACTCGTAGCTCATCACTTTGTCCCTACACACTGGAGCATGTCTGGGCTTCAGGAACAAGTCGAAGATAGGTAATTACAGCGCAGGGATGGCAGTCGTAAACACTACTATTTAAAAACAACTGTAAAGAGAGGTAATTACTAAATTTAAAGACATCGAAAGGCTATTGGTTAAAAAATGCTAAAAAACTTGAGGATTTTAAAACTAACCCTTCTTGACTAACTGAGATCTACCTGTGTAACATTTTGTCCATTTCTGACTGACACACTCATGATGCTGCTATCAAAAATCCATCCACCCCCCAAATATACTAATGTGATCCAAGTCAAAAGTGCTGAGGCTCAATTCCATGTTTTTTTCTCTCATTATGTTACACTATAAATAACAGAGCTGTCAATCAGATAACCTTTCAAAACACAGTGAAGTAAGAAAGTGTTACTGTAAGTTACATATTAGAAAGTGTGAGATATCTACAGAGGAGCTGCAGCTCATATTTTCTGGTTAAATAAATTCTCCCTGGCTTCTCTCACCTTGTCAAGCTGCCTGCTGGCACAAGGACCGATAAATTAACACAGTCTAAGCCTGTCCTCTGTATTCCTGCCATGCATCTTCTCAGTTAGCTCCCATAAAGAGTATTCCCCACTGAAAACCTTAACGCATACCCCCTGCAAGAGGTCTCTGCAGATGCTGGTTTGGAAGTATTAAACTGCATCACAGCCTCATTCATATTCATACACGGATGTCCATTTTCTCAACCAGAATCAGTAGCTTTATTCAAAAGCTTTAGGCCTTCCATCTATACTGGTTGTATACTGTATTGTATTCTCACTTAAAGTAGTACAAAAAATCCACAAAGCAAAGTCTGCACGATCTGTATATGCCATCCACAAGATTTTGGTCACATCCTTTCTTCAGGCATAAAGCACAACAGAATGAAAAGAATCTGTACTTCTTGTCTCTCATCTTCTCAAAGTGCATGAGAGAAACTGTAATCTGAGGGAAGAAAAGGGATGTGAATATTCATTTTAATGAATGAGAGTGAAAATTTCACCTTATATAGCTCTTGTTTTGACTAATTAATTTGTTTTTACGGGAGCAGGTGGTCCTCCTCACTTCGTCACAAGGGTAATTCCTCACATAGATACTCCTTGTTGAAAATCTTTAACCTGTTCTTGGATTTAAAAAATATTTACTATTAATTTATGACCGTCTTGTGTCAGGGATTTTCAGATGTTTTGCAAACAACATGAGTGAATGTAAACCTACAGTAAGACCCCATTTACATTCATTTAAATGTTAAGGATGGATGAAATTGGATAGCTATCAAATCTCAAATAAGTGTAAATGCATCCAATTCATCCAGGACACATTCAGTGACTAAGTGTAAATGAGGTCTCAGTCAGTCAGGGTTCTGTGGAAAAAGGCTCTAAACAGCTAGTTTCCAGTGAAATCTCTCTGAAATTACACTAAAATTAGACATCACTATCTTTATCCCATCATATCATCACTGCAACCCTGCTTTTACTGTTTTCAGTGTGAAATTATAACTGAAAGCTGAAGATTTTCAAATGTGTGTTGAATTTCAGAAAATTATAGTTGACTCTGATTTATTTGGCTTTATTATTTATTATTTATTTTGCTGAAGCATCTAAGCAAAGAGAGTAAAAGAGAAATCGCCTACTCTGTGCAAAGATCTTTAGGATCTCAGACTGGGAAAAGGGAGAAATAGTGGATGCAGGAAAATGAAGATGATGATACAGACAGCAGACAGATTAAATATGCATTTAACAGCAGATGGAAGCTTCTGCTCTTAACTGCAGGAAATTTCTTTAAAAAAAAAAAAAAAAATTCTCCACAGCCCCCACGGCTGCGGCTGGACCTTGGACAAAGATTTGCCCTGGCTCTGTCTCTCAGTGTGTGGAGAATATTTTCCTTTCTTTTTTTTACCACTCCCAAGCACCTTGCAGAGCCTTTAAACCAGCTGAGTTGCAGGCAATTTAACACAGTAACACAGCAGGAAAGAGGCTGCTGTTAAAAAAAAAAAGATGATGAGCAGTAAATGGCAAACATGTCAGGAAAAAAAAGGTGAAATCCTTCAAAAAATGAAGATAGTCTGTGTTGAAAACTCAATAGAGCGAGACAGTTGAACTCAAACTGCACCAGTGGAGCTGTAAAGGAGTGTGTGAGCAGCTTCCATCTGTAGAGGCAAAGCTGAAAAAAGAGCATACATTAACCTTAAGTGCATAAATATATATTAGAATAAAATATTCTCTGTGAACATCTGCTGCCAAAAGCTCCAGTCTGTTCATTTTGCAAATGGAGATGAAAACATTTGATCGTGTCTTTTTCTGGGGTGGTGACGACCTCTCTGAAGCCCCCCGCCTCTGATTGATGGAGGCTGCTGGAGCTCAGACCAGTCCGCCAGTGGATAAAACTGGATCAATGTGACAGTGATGGTGTTTTATGATGCCAATAAGATGCTCTCACTGTCTCCCCACCCCCTCTGCTGTAAACGTCGACACTGAGAGTCCGACTGTGCTGGTACTTGTAAAGCCGGATCACGCTCGCTCTTAAGAAATGGGATTTTTGTGTCTCTCTTGTTAGAGATGAGTGGGACTCAACTATTTTGCTGCTCTTTGTGATTCTGGGTTGTGAGAATGGATTCCACGCTGACCTAAAAATATAGCTCTTTCTCCTTCCTACCACATCTCTCAGAAACATTATAAATAATGGAACGCATTTATGTCTTGCCTGACTATTTCCATCTCCCAAGGGCTTCAAGTGTGTGTAGTAGTGTGAGGTATGTCTATGTGTGTGTGTTTGTATGCATGTGAAGTGGTTTTCATGATGCACACTTAAAAAAAAGATATCCAGGTTAATGCGGTGCTTTCATATTACGATGAACAACTACATTAGCAACCTCTGGTGAAGCCGACCAATGAGGCGCTGAGCTTTAGTCATCGACTGTTAAGTTTCTGCATCTAGGTAAAGGTGAATGATCTTATTTGCATGAACTCACCCATCCACTTTGGAACAAGAGTGTCTCATGTCAGTGTACAAATAAACCATGGATAAGCATGCCTTATTGCAAAGTGAACAAACTCAGACCACAGTATGGACTGGAAACACGCTGGTTTGTGTATGTGCAGTTCATCTGGTGCATTTATGGGTTTGTGTGAAGGACTGGTCATCTGAAAACTGACTGCAATTTAGGATTATATAGCCAACAATTTTATCCATTGAAATTTCTCTGAAATTCAGAATGCCCCTGAAACCCGGTTTTAAAAATGAATATTGAGAAAAGAAAGATATCAACTTGGTTGCTGTATTTATTAACAAAAGGTGAATGAGGCTTAAAGACAAGTGTCGGTTCAAAGCCTTTTATTCTTTTTCATACAAAGTAAATGGGATTATATAAGTGGTTTTGCTCATAATATATATAGATATGAGCAAAACCATTTATTTGAACCTTGAGCATCATTCTTAACAAGGGGAAAAAATAAAGAGAAAGTTGTTTTTTGCAGTGATGTGTTCATGCACTGTGGGATTTTACAAAACCCCATAGTTTGCTAATAAACTGCAGCAAACATAAGAGAAGCTACCAAACCGATCCTATTTTGTGGAAGTGTCTATTTTGTGGTCCTTTAAAAAAAAAAAAAAGTTTTCTGATTTAGTCCTATAGAACAGCTAAACGTGTGGGTAGCTAGCCTGACCAGGGTTGGCCACAGTATGGCTGTACTGAGAACACAACATGACTTTAACATAAACCCAAACTTAAACACAAAATGCTGACCTGATAATATCCCTCCTTTCCTGATGATCTCTTCTTAAATTTTTATATAAGAAGTGTTCTGTATGCTTGTGTGGATCAGTCAGATCCATTCCCACTGTATTTGCTGTCTAAAGGAACATTTTCTCTTTCTGCTGAAGTACCAATACACCAGGGGCCAAAAATAGGAAACTCGACTCCACAACATGGATTGTAGGCAATGGTATTTTGGTAAAAATGTCCTTATGTTTCTCCTCCTTGTAAGAGAAAGCCCCTGTTACCCTGAGAGCAGCAGGACTATTCCCACAATGCCATCTGACAGTGTTTGGAAATCAAATATTCTCTTTGCATGAAAGAGAAAACTTCAGATGTTTAGAACTTTAGACAGTGCTGTGGTACATTATAGCTTCCCATGCTGCTTTTTATGCAGGGGGTTTGATTAAAGATGAAAAAAAAACAGCTGAGCACACAGACACTCTCTCTCTCTCTCTCTCTCTCTCTCTCTCTCTCTCTCTCTCTCTCTCTCTCTCACACACACACACACACACACACACCTGTTAAATCCAGCAGCCTGAGGTGTTGTAGCTTATTAGCCTATCTCACCCATTATTTAGCTGTATCAGTCACGCTTGTAATGACAAAGGCTTGTTAACTATCCAGCTAAATGGTTTATTGCTGCTGTTGTACACCTGCACAAGGTTAAGCACTGTTATTGACTGGATCATATGTTTTACAGTTACATGCTGTGATTTTTTTTTTTTTGTCTAATCTTATCACTGAACAACACACGTACTATATGTCTTTTTGACTAGCAGCCAGGGCACCAAAGCAACATGCAAAAAGGGGCTGCTTCTAATCAAAGGGAATATTTAATTACAGTCTTCAATGCAACATATTTCAAAGCTTCTCTTGCCTCTAAGATGAGTTCTCTTAATTCATTTTCTTTTCAGCGGGGCTTTGCGGTCACTGCTAATAGCCTTATTTGGTATCATTTTGTGAACGGGCCTTTATGTGTTTTCAGTGTTGGTCTCTGTCTTTGACATCATGGAGCACAGCAGTTCAGCTTACAGGCTTCATATATACAGAGTATACTTCATTTGAAACTGAGGCGTGCCGCATTTCAGGATGTGTGTAATCCTGTCTCTTTCTTTGTACGTACAATGTACATCCTTGTCTTTCCCTTGGCTTTATAGACATGGCGAACCGGCTGGTTACTTTTTGGAGACTCTTAAGGTGATTTCTGTGCCTGCATGTGCTTTGCATCAACATTTTTAAAGAGGATTGGACTACCTGATCAAAATGCGTCGTGTGGCAATGAAACCAAATACATGTACCTTTGTACTCTACTTGGTTGGGTTTGAGTTAACATATTTGATATATTTCTATTTTTCTAATGAAAAAAATTGGAGAGAGATGGTTGAAATATAGTTGCTGCTGCTTCTGCATCGCAGAAATTCATTTTTTTGGACTTAACTCTTGGCAGAATTTTCCTAATATAACAAAACCTTTTTCAGATTATAAAGCTCAACACTGTAAAACCAGCTCTAAACAAAATAATGGTGATGTTTACATATTAATTAACACATTTGTGAGAAAATTGGCGCCATTGGGAAAATCGGTTTCTTCTTATGATGTAGGTACATTGGACTGATTTTTCCTTTGTGCTTTTACTTCAGTTAGAGTTGGAACTTTTGCTGATAATATAGTACTTTTGCACTGAGGTATTACTGCTTTGACTGAACCAAAGGATCTGAATGAATTCTTTACGCCTGTCCAGCAGTGCTTTCAGGTATTTGTAGCCTCTTTTGGAAGACTGTCAGACAGCTATTAGCAGCACTGAGGTTAGTTTATAATTAATCAGCAGATTGATGGAAAGTTTATCAGCAACCATTTTGATAATTATTTGTTCAAGAAAAATTCTGCACTTCTACAATTCTTAAATGTGAGGATTTGGATATCTTTGGATTTGTCAGTGAAACAACCTGTTTAAGAGATGATGTGGAGGCCAGATTAATCAATAATGAAATCATTTTTCAATGCAGCCCTAACTGAACATTTCACTGTTGTTAATTTTGTACTGTTGGCTTTGTGCTCCCTGAACAGAAAGCAACTGAGAGATAAACAGCATCCATATTTAAGACAAATGATAGCGAAAGTGATTTTGACTTTATTATTTCTATTCACTATTCTATTCTGGTTTCCCTTGTAACCACATAAATAGTTTAGTCTAACCACATATGACCTATGTAAGTCATTTTGTGTGAGCCTGAATTGCGCTAAGCATCTCTAGTGTGGAGTATGATGTTGAGTGTTGTGAGGCTTCAGACTCAAGACATGATGGATGCTTTAATATTCCCTCTTCAAAGAGCAAACTTGCATGCAGCTAGAGGACGGAGCTTGGCTCAGGCTCCTTCTCTGCTGCTCCACTACAGCTCTGACAGGACACTGCTGTTCCGGCTGCTGATGCTGCTGGTTGCCTAGTGACTGTATCCATGGAACCAGCTCCCATCGTCA
>JAUZTA010000018.1:2222186-2235666 GCA_034780835.1 Ctenochaetus striatus | reverse complement strand
ATATATATATATATATATATATATATATATATATATATCAAAAACAAATATTGTACGTATGACACCAAGTAGATTTTTAAAGCAATTTTGCCATTCAGATCATGGCAACTAAACTGAATATATTGATATGTCAGTTGTTTCCCTTCCATTTCTGTTTTTTACACACATATTGTAAAGTAAGTTCCCCTCTTTCCCAAGCCTGAGTCCAGTAGGTGACTTTCCCAAAAGCTCAGTAACATTATAAACCCGTAGTCCTCCAATCACTGAACAATGGCGTGAAAGAGATCAAGGCACTAAATCTGTTTGGGAAAATCACCCCTGCTCTCTCTCACCTTACCAGACTCTGGAAAGGTGTCACTCTTACCTGGTTATTTAACAGCGCCCTTATTAGTAGTATTTGTTTCTTTAGGCTCTTAATTGATCATTTCATATCTCCCTTCGACAAGAAAAACACAATGATTTAGTCATGAAAAATTACAAGCAGATGCTTCTTGTTAAGAATCAGCTGGACTTTTTTCTGTGTCCTTGACCTGAAATACTAGTAATGAGTGTAAGTCTCTCAATGTACGTGGATATAATTTTAAAGAAAGGCCTTTGCTGTTAGAAGAAAGAATATTTTCAGAATATTATACAGGCTTCTTTTCATTCCGTCAGAAACATTTCTTGTTGCATGCATGTGGGCAACTACAAGTTGCATAATGCCACTTTTCAAAGAATCTGTCTTTCTTTGTTTTTTAAATAGAGTTAAGTTATATACCGCATGAAAGAAAAAATCTAATTAGACTGGCATATTTTATTCGTGCGCAAAGTTTTTGTGTAGCTGTGCAGGGGCAAAGCAGCCTCTTGAGACTGTGACACACTTAAGCTTTAGGACTGCTGGCCAGCTTTGGTGTTATTCTAGACTAAACACTCAGTAAACCACAGTGGATACAAACATTTTCACGGCCAGAACAACACATGTATCCTTCTAAAAAGACAGACACAGGAATAAAGAAAAAGAATGAAAAGGGGAACTTTGTGCCAGGTTTCCTGAGCTAAAGCTAAAACCTCCACCTGAGGGTTGTCAATGCCTTTTTAATTTCTTGTCCTGTTGATGTGAAGAAAGGCTCATATCAGATATTAAAAGAAAACTTCAGGTAAGGACATTTCAGAGTGTAGGAAATGAAACTAAAAGTTTGATTTTCACATTCATTTTTGATCTCATGTATCAACCACAAGTGCTGTTACCACAAAGCCACACTGCTGAAATGTTCTTATGTTGTGGTTTAGCATGCTCTTTAGTGGATACTTAAATACACACCACCCATCCCTCCATCCAGGCTCTCTTTCTCCTCCCTCCTATAATATAGACCAGAGATTCTGGCGAGGGATCTGCTTTTGTGGGAGAAACCGGTGTAAAGGTCAGAGCTTCAAACTGGCGCATAGTTTAACACAGATTCCCATGATGCAATACAAAAATTGACCACACATGTTAACAAATCGAAAGCTGATAAGTTGTAAATCACGTCCATTGCCCTAGAATGCAAGAAGAGGTGTGGTGCACAGTTTTCACGGTGATGATGGCATGTATTTGGTCAGCTGGAATATTAAACCCAGAATAAGTATCTGTAAATTACCAGAGCTACACTACTGCTATTATACAATAGACCTTTGACTACCTGACTTGAGGAAATAGTCGTGAGGTTATTGGGTCCCATGTCTGAATAGGTAAGAGAGATTTTAAAGACCATGGGGAAAAAAGGTGATGAAACTCCAGCCTGTAAATGGAAGATACCCTTAAAGCAACACCATGTCTAACTACAAATTTTCATTTCTAAATAACCTGCCACATAAAGAGCATGTCGGAAGAGAAATGGCAGTGAATCACAGGTCTACTTTTTTTGTTTACACAAGGCCTAATTCAGAGTGAATTGCAGTTTCACTCTGACATAAAAATGTGACTTTAGATTTTCTGCTGACTTAAGGCTGATGTTGCATTTCTGCATTTTGTAAGTGATAAAACACGCTTTTATAATGCTTTAAGTCACATAACCATCAGTCTTTTTATTGTTTAACTAAGAAAAGAAATTTAGTGTCCCAATCATGTTTGTCTACCGACTAAATACAAACTTGTATTTCTTGATACATTCATCCTTTTCATTTTTCTCTGCACAAAGTAAATTCTCTTTTAAAAACCTCCAAATGTATTTTGATATACAGTATTTTTTATTCAGTTCCTAAGGTAATAATTATGCTTACTGCTTTCTTTCCAAGAGTTGAGATGAGGAGATTGAAATCTTTTTTGCATGCTCAACATGAAGCTACCACAAGCTTGTTAGCCTGGCTTTGCACAAAAACTGGACACAGGGAAACAACCAGCCAGACTCTCTCCAAAAATAACAAAATCAATGTGTATCAGTTGCTAGTTAGGGTATTTTAGAAGTCTGGACAGAGCTAGGAGAGCAGTTTCTCCCCAGTTCCAGTCTTAGAGCAAAGTTAAGCTAGCTATCAGCAGAGAGCTATCAAACATGTTTCCTAAATGTCTTACTTTTCCTTCAATTTCCCAAACAGTTCCACTTGTTTTTTCAAGTATGTGTATGTTACTTCACACCCTTGTCCACAATGTAAAATGTGTGTAGAAGCTTTATTGTAGTGTACAGCGGGGTTGCACAGCTTTTTTCACGAAGTCAAAGTCATAAATGGAGACTAAGTATGAGTGACAAATGCACTGTTTAAAAATACAAACAAAGCCAACGACATTATTAAAGAACACATTTATATCTGAAACACAAACACAAATAAACTGTGTCATAGTCTTTCAGCTGGTTGGCCTTCAGTTTTCAGCTAACAGTTTGGCTGTTAGCAACAGACAGCTCTCCAAACATCAGCTGTTGAGAGTCTGCAGCCCGCCTTAACACACTCTCCAACTATGAAAACCCATTTGTTGGTAATCACGTGTGTGAGAGTGTTTGTGAACGTGCTTGTGAAGTGTGAGTCCTTTCATATGTGTGTTTTAGTTTAAGGGCAATCGGCAAGTGTGTGTGTGTGTGTGTGTGTGTGTGTGTGTGTTTGGGAAGGGCCATTGTAGGGGTTGCTGTGTCTGAATGGTTTCTCGGGTTCAGCCCTAACACCAGCACACGTCATGACACCATAATCACCCTCACACACACGTGCACACGCGCACACACACAGGCTATGACGTGGACCTGCAAAAGAAAATAAAAGCATTGAAATCTGTAGGGGGAGATGTCACTACTCAGACAGGAGCTCTGGATAATAGTCAAGTTTTAAAACTGCAGTCTAAAACAGAAAAACATATGTCATGGTGGGAATTTAAATGAACGCCATGTTGATGTATGGTGGTATTATATATTCATCTGTTTTTGGTCTCTTTTTTCCCATGGTAGTGGCAGGTCTTAACACTTTTCAGAAATGGCAACATCTTTCATGTCATTTGAGGATTAATGGCCATAAATCTGTTTGGAAAAAACACACTCTGAAGAATCCCCCTGGCCTCTGGGTGTAAGACACAGACCATGGACTACAACACCCAAGATTTTAATACGGGACCTTTGTTGCATGTTGTTTCCTGTCATCTTTCTGTTATCAACTCTGTAATAGAGGCTTTAAGTGCCCTAAGATAACCTCAGAAAGAACATGTTCCTCATAAAGCTCAATTTTTTCTTCACTGTCTTTATATTTTGATGTTTTCTCTGGAATCAAATATAATCCAGTGATGGTTGTTTGTACATCCATAATTACAATGCAATGCGAGAGGCTGAACAGCTAAAAAAGCAAGAGGAAAGAAGGTACAGCTAATTAATCTTAGTCACAACATTTTACACCCAAAATCCAATAAGATAACTGAAACCTATTTAAAGCTAAAGCTCACCAGATTAAAGTCCACCTCAGCTGTACAGTGGTCCCTCGTTTATCGCAGGGGTTACGTTCAAAAAATAACCCGCAATAGGTGAAATCCGTGAAATAGTCAGCTTTATTTTTTTACAATTATTACATATGTTTTAAGGCTGAAAACTTGCAAACATACAGCACTTCAGAGTCACACTGCTAGCAATCGAACATTTATGTAAATTTGGCAAGCTGAACGCATTCTGTACTGTACAGGAGACACGGCACGGAGGAGATTGATTGACAATGGTCTACAGTCCCTTAGCCAATGAGGATGCAGAACACAATGCACGGGTTCTCCCTTAGCCAATCATGACGCAGAACACAATGCGTGGGTTCTCCCTTAGCCAATCAGGACGCAGAACACAATGCGCGTTAATGCAAACTTGCACTAAAAAAAAATCCACGGTGAAAGGTGAACCGCGTTATAGTGAGGGACTGTACTGACACTTTTTTAGAGCAGCAGGGTAATAGAAATGCAATCTAAGACAACGAGCTAGCAATGTATTCTGCATTTACGAAGATTTCCGTGTTCAGCTTTTGTTGAAATTGCTTTAGACTTTTAAGTCATTTTGCAGTCAGTCGTTTGTAGGGATTTTGAATCCTAATTAATGAGGTTTTCCAATAGTTTTTTTTCCTCGTGAATTGAAATGGGCAGTTAAGTCATCCAGTCAGTGTTTCCTCCACATTAAGCCCTCTCTGTCATATACTTTATCTGTGATTCCTCAGCTGATCCCTCCTGTTACTGTAACGTGTCTGAGTGGGAGCAGTCAGGCTGCATCTCCGACAGACAAACTCCCTGACTCCAGTTGGTCCACATGCTTCACACATATAAATGATGGAGGAGATGTAAAAAAAAAAGTGTGTATGCATTTGAGTCAGACTTTGAGAAAACTAGAACTGTAGCTACCTCTGCAGGAAAATGACAGAAGCTGTCTTTGAAGAGCTAAGGAGCAACATTGATTGATTGAAAGCCTGCTGAATGATTGTGGTACTGGTGACAAAATACTAACTGCAGGGAAATGTGCCACATTTTTTAAGACACAAATCAAAGTAGCAAAAAAGGAAAACAGTTTTTAAATTTGCCATTCGATGCAGGAGACAGCAAAGTAGACAGCTGGATCCAAGTTACACACCAAGCTCCGGCTGGGCAGGACATCGATCCGTGCATGACTGCCCACCTCATGGAGCCACTTAATGGATACTTATTGATGCTTGTGTGTGTCTGAGTGTGTGTAGGAGACTGCCTCTGAGTCTTCACTTTTCAATCTGAGCTTAAGTAACATATGTGAAAGATCAAAGCTCTTGAAATGCAGGTTACAGTCTAAGAGGTGTTTTTGCTTTTTTACACAAGCTGTTTCGCCATTTCCATCACAGCATATTCATTCTAGGGAGATGTTGCACACATTTGCTGTTTCTATCAAAGCAAATGCTACTGTCTCATGCTAGCTGGCTGAAAACTGGCTGACAGTTTCCTGACAGTCACTTGGTAGCTTATGATGGAAGAATATTAATTATACATTGTGATCAAAAGCAGCTTGCTTCATTAACTTTGCCCTTTATAAACTGAATACGTCTCTATGAAGTCTATTATCTCTAAGCGTAAATTAGGGTCCTGAAGAAGAGGGCAAACAAGTTCTTGTGTGTAAGACAGACAGAGAGATGGATGGATGGATGGATGGATGGATGGATGGATGGATGGATGGATGGATGGATGGGTGGTTGGGTGGATGGACGGACGGATGGACAGATGGATAGATAGATACATACATAAACACATATATACATACATACATACATACATACATACATACATACATACATACGTACTTAGATATAAATACATAGACGTACAGATAGACGTAGATGTAGATACATAACTATGGATAGATAGATAAATATAGATATAGATATAGATAAATATTTATATAGAGAGAGAGAGAGGAAGAGAGAGAGAGGGAGAGAGAGAGAGGAGCAGGCTGTAGTTGTTACTCCACTTTCACCCTATACTGCAACAGTTACTGTGACTGAATACTAAATACATCTAGCTGTATCACCTCCTGACCTCCTGTAGCCCCCTGAGGCCACTATGCCACACTTTGCATCGAAAGGAGCCTTTTTTCCTCTACTGTGTCATCTGAGGCATCTCTGTATTCCCACCTCTCATTAAAATTTATAAAACTTGCTAATCATTTAGTTTGTGATAAAACTGAATGATAGACAAGACCATGAGTCTACAGCAAAAGGAGCAGCTAACATTGGCATGCTAACATGCTCATAATGGCAATATAATAATGATACTGACAATACTCTTCACTCATATTTTACTTTTCACAATGTTCCTAAATGCTTCACAAAAAAAGATAACCTGCAGTAAAACAAAATAAATAAACATAATACAGATTATTAGATTTAAAAAAAACTAACTGAGATAAAACCTTAAAAACAATGTTTTGAGTGTAGAATTAGAAGTATTGATACATTTACCAAACTTAATTTCAGCAGTGAAAACATGCTCATGCTCACCAGATATAATGTTTACCATATTTACTGTCTTAGTTCAGCCTGTTAGCATGCTAGCTTTAGCTGATTAGCATTCGGCACAGCATTCAGCTAAGTCTGATGGTTTTGCAGGTATTTGGTCACTGACAGGATACAGACCTCAGGGTGGCACCAGGGGAAAAGAATCATCAAAGTCATTTGCATTTGTTCACTTTTCTCATCTAGTTTTTTTAGTTTCTAGGAAACAGTCACCTGTTTACACTCAACTGTAGTGTACTGTTCTTGAGTGGTAAAGTGATTTGCACTCTCAGGTGTTTTTGTCTGGATGAAGATTATTTCTGACATGATTTGTATGTTTTGATGAAGATTGTTTAAGTTTTAAAACAAAAAAAGAAAGAATATGGATGGCATCTATGTTAAGCCACAGTGCTGCAACTGACACGACTTTGAGTTGAGCTCCTCTTACCTGAGCTAGCATACCCCTGCGGTCAGTGTCCTTGTACAGGGGCAGGTACCTGTGCAGGATCCGCAGAGCATGTTGTTTAAAGATGGCTGTGATGTACACAGTGCTCTCCACTGCAGAGACTGGTTTGTTGAAGACGCCATACACAAAGATCACCCCCTCTTCTGAGGTTGTACCTACGGGACAGGGAAGAGATGCTCAGTCTGTACAAACAAGAATTTTCTATGCTGCCTTCAGCCTTCTTCTTGATAGTCATTTGTTCAGCATTTGCACAACCTGTCTGTTGTCTGATTGTCTTTAAGTTTTAAAAATCCTTCTTCAACATGTTTACATCTCATTCTGACTGTGGGCAGTTTTACACCAGCAAGTAATTAGGCTTCAGCGTTCACGTTATCTCATTAGGCTGCTTAGTTTCCTAGAAAGCAGGTATTACTCCAAGTTTTTTTTTCACTGTGAACATTGCCGTCAGCTTTGTTATGATCTTGGGAATTTTCACGTGAAATTGTAGTTATAATGAGAACCAAAGGGAGTCCAGCAAAAAGCAAATGGCTGGGAGATTAGCCAGACTGACCAGAGGTTACTTTTTAAGGCACAGCATTGCCAGAATGAACAAAAGTTAATTGTAATTTGTGTAAGAACAGACCTCATAATGAGATTGAATCATTTATCTTCTCTATTGTTTTTGCAAATACTCAGCTTGGATGTCTGATGGGTGTTTCATTGTTTTTATTCTTGTTAAGTATAATGTTAAGCATACATTTGTATTTTTATAGTTGATTTGTTAAGTTACCACCCATGTCAAAAGCAGTAGAAATGATTAAATTCAAGTCAAGACCTGGACAACAGTTTGCAAGATACCTGTTTAAGCAATGGTGGAAGAACAATTCAGATCTGTACTTCAGAAAAGTACTTTGTTAAAAGGGCACAGTTTGCACGTAAATGCAAATTAAGTTAAGCACAGAACTATTATCAGCAAAATGCTCTTAGAATATCAGAAGTAAAAGAATTCCAATACTTTTTGTTCAGTTATGAAGCTGTTTCTATGATTCAAGTCTTCATGCCAAGTCAAGCTAACTGGCTGCAGTCTGTAGCCTAAAATGAACATTTAATTTAATAAATTATTTGATGTTATTCTTTTATGGGGCATATTCTTAATAATTTAGCATTTAATCTACCAGTAATCAACTAGAGAGAGTGTGTGAGGGGTCTGATCAAGAACCTGTGAACTCACTTTTACCTTTGGGAAGTTTAATCCAACCCTGACTGGAGGTGTTTTAATCTATAGCATTCACTTAGGATTAAGCCCATCACGTGTTTTGAATGTCAAATCTGAATCTTCAAGCTCTAGCTATTACATAAATAATGTAAAATATTTCCCTTAGCGATGGGAGTAGAAAAAGAAATGCAAATGTGTAAGTACCTTAAAATTGTCCTTAATTATAATACTTGACAAAATTTATTCTGTTACACTCCATCATTTTAGGTAAGTTCATGCTAATACAGTGCTGTTTTTCTCTCTGTTTTTTGCAGTGTTTGCGTGTGTGGATCTTACCCAGAAGCACTGGCTTCTCTTTTTGCCAATGGCCCTTGTGGAAAGCAGTGACACTTTGCTCTTTTATTAACTCTCCATCGATGTATGGACCCCAGGTCTCAAAAATCTCCAGAAACCTGAACGGATTCACAATCTTGGAACCTGCACTCAAAAAACACATCAGATAGATGGAAAATACAGTCGAATTTTATAACAGAGTCAGAAGGCTTTATAATATACACCACCAAACGTCTGAATGGAAGAGCCAATGTGATGTTACGCTTGCAAATTACTGTAAATATAAACTTGCTTCTAATTAGACTTTTTTTGATGTATCAGAGCTGGAATGTCTTGTGCATGAGTTTCAGTTCCAGATTTTTAGGCCTTAAAGTGAGTGCAGGCAGAAAACAGCAGCTGTTGATGCAATCACTGCGTCAGTGATGCTGATCGATAACTCTGCCGACCCTCTGCAGATATAGTGTAGTCATTTTGTGCTGGGAGGCAGTAAAATCCCTCTAATTGCCCCTTCAAAGGCTCAGAACGCCTCGGTTTTCATGAGTGTGCCACTCAGGGAAAAAGTGATGTTTTTCATCTTTTTCTGCTGATAAACATAATATATCCTGCCTCCTTATGTAAGTGTGTGGGCAGCCCTGAGTGTTGCTCTAAATTTGGTGAGTGTAGGCTGGTGTTTGTGGCATCCTACTTGTTTTCATCTGGGCAGCCAGGACCGCCTGTGGAGTGAGAGACAGCAGGCAGACAATGTCGCTCACAGAGCAATTGGTTTGTTTAGCAAAGTGCTTTCCCAGTTTCAGGGCGTCGTGTCTGGGAAATGGATGGAGAAAAAACAAAATTACAGTTCAGCTTCAAGATTATTAGCATGCTGGGGACATTCCCCAAGGTTTGAATACAGCAAGAACTCATGAAATCACATATTCCCTTCATTTTATCTTGTGGAAAATGCTTTTGAGTCTGTGAGAGGTTGTATCTTCAGCCAGGCAAGAATCAGTCACACATCAGTGACCAATATCAAGGTTAGCTGATGCTCCCTCACCTGGTCTTCAGTGGGATGGAAAAGGGCAGACTCTGCAGGACAGCCTGTTTAAACAGAGGCTTGCTGCTCTGGATCATCAGGTGGAGACTCACTGACTGAGCTCCTGCACTCTCCCCGAATAATGTCACCTGTCAGGAAACACAACAGAGGCCTGGTGTTAAAAGCCACACTACACAGACTGCCAAAATGAAATCTGGGAAAGGTCTTCTGTGTATGTGTATATAAATGGCTGTATTGCTCTTTTTGATCCCAATCTATTACACTGTTTAGTTTGAAGGACTTCAAGCTTTTATTTCATTGTGCAACCCTATCCAGCACAGGAATGAATCTGTGGTACCTTGTACTACTGTGCAGTAAGCCCAGCATTGTAGTGATAATAAAATAGCCTCAACTTCATTGTTAAAAGTTACACATCACATAATATAATACTTTTTGAGGGGAGGGAGACTTTTCTGAGTGCTTGATGTCCTTGTGTGTGCAGGACAGCTTGTACACGGCAAAGAATAATGTGCACATGGTCACGTAACAGGCGACAGTTCACATCACTGATGATTACACTCTTTTTCTAAACAGTTTTCAGTTCACTCAAACTAGCCTTAATTTTTTTTTTATTTCAAAAATACTTTATAATCTTTTTCTTTTTGGAATGAATGAAACAATTGAATGAGCTAGTGTTACACAGACTGGATTTCTGTACATCTGTATGCCCTTATTTACGAATGTGTTGTAAATCTGTTAAAAATGTGTACATTGGAACTCTGTAAATACATAAGCTAAACATACTTTATTTTTCAAATGTATATCGAAGCAAAGCCAGGAGGCAACACAGAAACGTATAAACTGTAAATTTTCTGTTGAAAAACTTTGTTTTTTCATTTCATATGGACAAGCGAGGATGAGCTTTTTGTTCAAAAGACTACCAACTAGAACAGATAATCTAATATCTCTCTATCACACACACACACACACACACACATACACTCAACCTGTGCATTCTGGAGGGAAAATTCTTTGGAATATGACCAAGACTCTACAGCTGTGCCAGCAGCTCTATGAGGCTGTGCTGATGTACAACAGTGTTTAAACTAAATGTTAATGTCAGCATGCTCACACACTCACAAAGAAAATGCTAGAATGCTTATGTTTAGTAGGTAAAGGCTTAATGTTTACTGGGCTCCTCTTTGCTTAATGTGCTATCACACTAACATGCTAACTATTATTACAAACAAAGTGCGGTTGAAACTACATTAGTTTACTTCATTAGTTTTGCAGCTAACTAGTCATTAACCAAAATATTGAGTAGTTCATCCTGAGAAGAAGATGGATGTCTGTACAAGTATCCATGCCAGTCCACTCTTGATCATTAGTGTTAACCTCATGGTGGCACCAGAGGAGAAGACAGAGGATTCAGGAGGATTCAGAAGGATTCATCCTCTGAGAACCATGAGTGTCTTAAATATTTGCTTCTGGTCCATCCTCTGGATTTTAAGATGCATTAGTGGAAAAGAGAAATCTTTAACCTGCAGGGAAACATAACTTGGGAATTATAAACATTTTGTACCAGAAACTCCCAACTTTTCTGTCTTGTGACCCAAACAGTTATTCCCTATTTCCCCATCACAGCTTGTGCACGGCTATGGAGTTCGACCTCAGGCTTGCTTCCATTCTCACCCTGATTGAATTGTTTACTATTAGATACCGACAAAGATAACACCATTCAATATAATGTGACACAATGCAATCCTCCGAAAAGTTAGAAAATATAAACCAAAGTCTGCAGAAGAGATATGCCAACCCTTAAAGGCCTTGAGCCCCAAGTTGGCAAATCTCAGTGGTTTATCTTTGTCAGGCCAGTCTTTAGTCCTAGAATTTATGTGATATTGTATTTGACTACATCTCGTGTCACAATATGGCTTCTTTTACACATCATTGGATGTGGGTTCTAACATGTTTCAAGTTTTTTTGCACTTTTCTTTTTTTAAAAAAAACTTGAAATGATAGATACAAGTTTTGGGGGAGGGATTTAATTCAGTTTTTTTTTTTTATTTCAGTCATTTAATTTAAGTTTTTTGCTTCTGAGACCCATCCCTATCTCATTCATAAAATCATCTTTTTTAATGCAAATGTGCCTTCAGAGGCATGCAGGCCAGTGCAAAGCTAAACAAGTTTAATTGTCAGACTCATGTCTGGCTTTATAATTGCTGTGGAATCATTTCTTGAGATTCTGACATTTAAAAAAGGATGTAACACAAACTAGAGAGATTTCCCTTTATGGATCAAAAATTCCTGCAGTGTTTAAAAAGGTCTCTTCTCTCTACACGTTGTGTGTGTGCGTGTGTGCTTACTTTGCTAGGATCGCCCCCAAACACTGCAATGTTCTGCTGGATCCAAAGAAGAGCCGCCTGCTGGTCCAAGATCCCATAATTCCCTGCAGCTGAGGAATGAGAGTCCTTGCCCGACACAAGAAACCCAAATGCACCTTAAATCAAGCACCAGTTCACATGATCAGCAAGGCATAATTGACTCCAGCAAGACACTCATTTTAACTGAATTCCAATTGACTGCTCACATAAATCTGCTGCTGTTCTCAGTCTTGCAGGAAAGCTGAGTAATTAACAGGCTCAGTCATTTAAAATAATGAGACGCACATATTAACCAGCCAGATACTGTCTGCACACAAAGGGACACAGTGATGTTCTCTACAATAAATTGGGCACCATTATTTTACCTAAGAGAATGAATAAATGAGAATAAATACGGTCTTTCACAAAATGCCTGCTTGATGCCTGCTTTAATTTATTTTAAAAAGACCATAAATAGACAAAATAATTATAAATACTCACTAACACACTATGTTATTATATTAGTATAGGTCCACTAAAAGTGAATTACTTTTAAACCGTCTTACCCAAGCGGTACTCCAGGCTTACAACAACAATGTAGGTGAAGTTACTGATGAAACGTCCATCGTACAGCGGCTTGGAGGCAGAACCAGCGATAAAATCCCCACCATGGATCCACACCATGACAGGCAGCGGGCTCCGCAGAGGGATGCTCAGGTTCACAGCCGCAGGCACAAATATATTGAGGTAAAGACAGTCCTCACTGACCTTTTTGGGACATTACAAGAAGTATTAATTTAGGGTTTTTTCCTCACTAAAAATAAAACAAAACTGTAGTTGTAGTCATAAAATTATATTTTGGTAGGTATGGAAAGATATTTCTTGAATATGTCTATATTTGAGTGAAAGCAAGCACTGCTGCTTTAGTACAATTGTGATCATTATTGTTGTTGATCCAGCAGCTAAGGTAAAACTCAGTTTGCTGTTGCTCTCAGTCTAAATCAGTGAGTCATATGACAAAAAAATGTGAATGAGTAATCACATCCTACTGTGAAATATCATGAAAACATGGTAGCAGAAGAGAAATGCACTGTTCCTTACTGCATAAGAGCACTCCTCGGCCATGGGTCCTCTGCAGGCCTGCATGCATGCTGCTCTGGGGAAGGAGGCATTATAAACCCCATGCCAAGGACTCACAGGTCTGGGGGGCTTCCAGCGGTAAGCCCCAACAGGTGGGTCTGCATATGGTATCCCATAGAATATATGGGCTTTATCCACTGTAACTCCCTTGATCTGGCCGTCCTTAGTTAACACCATAGGTCCAGGAGCCCCGTTTGTATCCTCATCGAGTGGTTTGCCCTGAATTTGCTCTGTGAGTGAGAGGGCCTCAGGCCACCCACGCTCCTTGAGGGGGCTTATCTCAAGGTCTCTGTCGATGATCAACGGCTCGTCTCTTACCAGCAGCCCGGGGTAGATTCTTCTCAGAAAGCTGACAAGGTCAATGTTATTGTCATTTTTCGTCACCTCTCCTGAGGCCAGCACTAAACTTAGTGTGCACTGCAGCAGCAAACAGTACCAGCTCTCCATATTGCATTGGAATACTCTAATACTTTCCTAGGCCTTGCTACTCAGATCATGATTTGACTTGAATAATGGTCCAGCAGAGAAAGAAACGCTGCAGCCTCAACACGCCTGCAGTCTGA
>JAUZTA010000018.1:2201297-2212754 GCA_034780835.1 Ctenochaetus striatus | reverse complement strand
TTCACAGTGAATTCACCACCTGATTTTTAGTTTTTTCACACAAACCAAAGTAGAGTTCAGTTTTTTGCCGTGTTTCCTGATGCTGTCTGTCATCTCCTGACTCTCCTCTGTGAGCAGACGACGTGCCCATGTGGTCCTCCCCGGTCGCCGGCCTGTCGTCGTCGTGGCAACCTCGCTCCGCAGACATAGAGATGGCGGCCTACGTGCTGCTGAGTCAGCACAGGCTGGGTCTGATCGCGGACGGCCTCGGCCTCATGAGGTGGCTCAGCAAACAGCGAAACCACAACGGAGGATTCGGAAGCACCCAGGTGAGACGCTGAAACTCCAAACATGATTAGAAATTAATCAGCATGATGTCATCAAACTAAAAAAATAAAATAATATTTATCAAAATCCTACATGAACTGGGTGTATTAGTCTGAGTTCTGTTGGTTTATGTGATAAAACTTTCAGTTTAGATCAGTTTAGTTTATCCTAAACAGCTTTGGTTTAGTTCACAGACAGGTTTAGGGATCCTGTAGCTGTTTGTTTGTCCAGCCTCAGCAGTTTTTTTGGTCAATTAGTAGCAACAACTATTTCATGAAGTGTTTAATCAGCCTATTTTTTTATTTCAAGCGATTCTAGTGAAGCTGAAGGAAGAAAAATCATCTGGTAGTTTAAAAGAGCTCAATATAGCATCATGTGTGGGTTAATCCGCCGCTGAAAATAGTCCCCAGCAAACACTTTTTTTCCATCTGTAGGAGCCAATGGGCTTTGAGCTGAGATCTGCAGATGTCACATAGTGTTTAGAGACGGACCGACTCCTGATGGTTTTGGTCTTTACACTGGAATTGTTTGCTTTAAGAAAAAAATCAGATAGTTTCCAACCATTTCTTTTAAACCTCTGCACCGCCCGTCTGTGATTCAAACATGTGCACATTGTGATTCAAACTGACATCTATGTGTCAGTCCGTCTCCATGTGAACAGGCTGCTGAACCACAAACACAAACATCAACACAGAAAGACAAAGGTTTTTGTGAACTGGTCAAACTGGAGTCACATAAAGGGAGAAATTCCAGTCCGTGTCACTGGGATCTGTGGTTTGTAACTGCGGCCGTCTGGACATGTTGGTGACTAAAGTGAAGCCGACACACAACAGACGCACAAACAGGCAGCACAGATGAGAGGAAACAAAAAGTCACATGCTTTGTCTTTAGCTCTGAACACAGTATGTTAATAAAGATTTGTCTCCAAAACAGATGATGCAAATGTGATGAAACATTCAAATGAACGACGATAAACAGGAAATCTGCTGTGAAAATGGAGCGTCTGATGTGTGGCTGCGTGTTTCGTCAGCAGACTCTCAGGTGTGTTTTCTCTCTCAGGACACCGTCGTGGCTCTGCAGGCTTTGTCCAGGTTCGCAGCTCTGGGCTCGTCACATGACTTTGACCTCACTGTCAGAGTGAAGACGGACAATTCGACCACCGTCGCCTCCTTCCACATCCACCAGGACAACCGCCTGCTTCACCAGATCCAGCAGGTACGCTGACAACACACACACACACACACACGTCTGATCAAACAGAGAGCTAGGAGATGATCTGACAGTGTGTGTTATGATGAAAACTGTCCGTAACCAATGAGAGCTCAGCTCACAGGAAGTCATTTCAGTAGATCTCATTATGTTTCAGATTGAAGCAAAGGAGAAGCTGAACTTCCAGGTGACTGCAGAGGGTCGTGGACTCGCTCTGTTTCAGGTACAACAGGAACGTTCAAACCGTCATCTGACTATCTGTCAACCACAACCTTCCTCAAAAATACACACATCCTGTCTCTTTTTTTTAAAACACACCACGTATTTATGGAGATTAGTGTGTTTAATCTGCCTTCAGTTGCCTCTAATGGTTTTCTTATAGTACTCCTTTAATTTAATCCAGTCACAACAAAACCAACCTCCAGTTAAAATACTCTCGCATCAGCACACCTGATCTGGGGTCAGCTGAGTTTTTCTTACAGCCTCGTAAACATGACAACAACCTGTAAACATGAGTGTGTTGTCAGTGTGTTGTGTGTTGTGAGTTGTTTTTTACCTCTAAATTCTCTTATTAGTGTGTTGCCTCCCTAACTGGATAGCCAGGGAGGCTGCCAGTCCTCTGGCTTGCTAACATGCAAGTCCTATCCTACCACAAGCGCAATGCGCCACCTAGCGACCTGAACGTGCAATGGCAGTGTAGTAGTGTGGGTGCAAGTGAATGATGAAATGAATGAAAATAAACCGTCAGAAAGGAAAAATAATGTGCATATTTCCACGAGAGAAATCCCACGCCTGGACTGTCGTCGACTGCCGCCATTGTTGTTTTCATTCATTCACTTGCACGGCGCTGCGTCACGTGCGCTTCACGTCCACCACGAAAACTGTAGTTCTGAGTTATGCACGTGAAGTAACGAGTAACGAGCCTATTTAAATCGCAGTAATGATAAACGCGTTACTAATTTTGACAAAGTACTAAGTTACAGCACTCGTTACCGCAAAAGTAACGTAGTTACTGTAACGCGTTACTTAATAACGCGTTAGTCCCAACACTGGTGATCATGAACTGCATATCCAGCTTTGATCCTAATTATGTAGAGTGTTGTGTAAAAGAACACCTCTTGTGTTTCTGTGTGATTTTGTTCATGAACAACAGATTGTCAGTTTTATTTTTTTTACACACTGAGTTGCCTATAAAACATAACAGCTAGCAGGTTTTTGCTCCAGTTAAAAAACATGAAACTGTAGTTTGTAAAGTTCACAAAAGGGTGGTTCCCTTTTTTTCAGTCCAAAAATGTGTTACATATGTGAGCACCCTCATTGAATTGACTCCAGTAAAACTTTACCTGTGTGTTGTTCTTGTATGTCGGCTGTTTTCTTTTCTGCTTCTTCTTTCCCGCAAGCACATTTATTTTTTGAACTGAATGCATCATTCCTCAGTAAGATAAAAATCCTTTTTGATCAATATATTTCAGTCAGGCACATTTTTTCACCAAGTAAGTCTATTGCTTGTGTTCTTGAAGCACTGTACCTTGTGTATGTGTGTGTGTGTGTGTGTGTGTCCTTCAGCTGCAGAAGCTGATGGAAGACTTTGATCAGCCAGCCCGCGTTGAGCTGGCCACCTTTGTACCTGCAGACGAGCCAGACAAAACAGACATTCTGTTCACATCTTTTGATGCATCGAATACTGAAGAGGATGTGCCTCTGCCTGTGGAAGATCAGCTCGATTACTTTCGCTCCCTGAACACAACCAACATCACAGTTAAAGATGGGGCCATTCACTGGGTCGGTAGGTGACGGAGAAGAAACAGGTTGATTTGTTCAAAACTTGAGTCTTTCACTGATTTAAAACAAAAAATTTTACTTTTCTTGATCACAGCTTATGTGCTTTGACTGTTTGTTTGTCAGGTCCAGATCTGTGTGCTTCCTCCAAGCAAACTTTATGTCCCCGTAATTCTCTGTGCATCAACACTCTGGGCTCTTACACCTGTGTGTGCCAACATGGCTACTACGATGTGAGCTCCTTCACTCAGCCTCATGTGGCTTCACAGCCAGTCTGCAACGGTAAGCAGTTTTAGTTACATATCTTATCGAGTGAAAAATCTGTGTTTAAATGTCCCATGTGTTTTGTGGTGTCAGTGTTGTCAAATTAAGTCTAAGATTAGTAGATTAGGCATGCAGTTATGGATGTTTCTGTCAAAACAACACATTTTTCTTATAATATATTACCAGACTGTGCGGCACTAGTGATTCTGGCTTCTCAGTGCTTTGGTTCTGATCCCTGTTTTGAAACAGAGAAAGGCCTTTTCAGCCAGTGTCTGGACAAACTGCTGACTGGGGGAATAGCGAAACCTTACCTGACATCTCACATGGGGGGGAACGTTGATGTGAAGCTGAACGATGGGCGGTGCACTGTGGAGGAGAAGGAGATGTTCTACTACTTCCGTACTTCAAGAAAATTCTCTGAATGTGGAACGGAGAGGCGGGTAAGTAGCTTTTTAAACTTGAAGTGAAATGTGTGTTATTTTTTTTAGATCCTTGAACGCTCACAGCTACAGAGGAGAAAAAAATGAGGAAGGAACTGTCAGCACAGATCTGTAACCTGTTGCTCTGATTCGTACTGGAAATGTGTCTTGATATCTTCAATCTTCAAATCCATGCCTGTATTTTTACTTGATCGCAGGCTTCTTAATCCATGCACAAGTTTACCTTTGGTATTAACACATAAGCCTCACCTTTATACCTGCAAAAAAAGCAGGATTACACAGTCAGAACCAACAAAGATGTGTCACCTCTGTAGACTAGATATCGTGTTTTTGAAATTAATTATGAAGAAATGAAACCATTTTTTAAGGTGGCAATGCATCTCTGAGGGAGCTGCTTGTCTTCTTTTAGCTGAGGTAAATATTAGTATCAGTATTAGTTTAACCTGAGTATTTGTGTCTGTGTTTTTTTAGGTGAACAAAACCCATGTTGAATTCCAAAACACACTGAGTGTGACGCTGAGCACAGAGCAAACAATCAGCCGGCGGGATCTAAAAGTGGTCTGGAAGTGTGTTTACCCCCGACATTATGTTCGTAATGCTCATGTCGGCGTGGGTTTGGAGTGGTAAGACAACATCTTCTCCATCTCCCTGCTCAAAGTCCCATTATGCAGCCATTTCACTTTAAATGAGCAGTTTAAAAATCATTTGGATGGTACACAGACTTATGATAGGGCGAAAGGTGGCTCTGGTCAGCCCAGTTCTGCAGAGTTTTAAGCAATGACTGTAATGGCCAGGTGCTAACAACATGATGCCTGTGGCCTTGGTTACATTTACTTGACACTGTTATTGTTTTGTGTCATTTGCAATGCCTGTGCAACCTTTGCCTTTCACTTCAAAACTGAATCTAGAAAAGCTTGATATTGTTATAACAAGCTTGTAGTTGACAGAACTTCAAACTCACCCTTTTATATGTTGAAGGCTCTCCACCTTCTCCTTGATGGGATACAACGCGTCTCTGCAGCTGGGACTGACAATGACACTGTTCACCGACATGTCATACACACACAGCTACAGCGATGCCATAGCCCTGGAACTTGAGGACACTCTGTTCTTCCAGGTGGCTCTGCAGACCAACAACTCTTTTGCATCAGATGTGCTCCTACGACTGGAGTCATGCTGGGCCACAGAGAGCACCGACCCCGAGGACACTGTCCAAGGTGTTTTTCTTCTTGACGGGTAGGTGGAAATGTGACTCAGATGGACTGTATTCAATGTATTCAATTCATTTCTAAACAACATTTGCATGTTAACAATAGAATTGATTACTTTTGCTAATGTGCACGTTCACTGAGCTTTTACTTGACTCTGTATTATGGCAAACTTCAACTCTCAAGGCCAATGATAAATCATTCATGGAGATCTATGTGTTGAGCGAGGAGGGATGTCCCATCTTAAAAAGGTGGGTTAATATTGTGTAATGTCAAGGAAAGAAACTGGTAACATTTATGATGTAGGATTAAGTTTACATCCTTAACATCTCGTTCTTTTAACTCCTTAGAAAATGAGGTCTCTCTGGATAAATAAAAGTTAAATGAAGCTAATCCAAAGCTCAAGCAAAAAATTTGAGTGGCTTTCCGTTGTGTAATACACTTTACCTGCTGAAGTTGCTTTGGGTGATACTGATAACGAATGTTATCATCTCTTGCCTCCAGCTGTCCTCTTGACAACACGTTTCACTGGCTCTCTGTTAACGGCCTCGCACAGAACAGCCAATTTTCCATGCAGATGTTCACCATGCCCAGAGGGCTGCCCCTCTACATCCACTGCCTGACCAACATATGTGGACATGATGAGGACTGTGTCAAGGTAAACTCAAGTGTCATTTAAGGTTGAGATAAACCTGCAAATTATGAGCTAACATTCAATATTTACAAGCACTGTTCAGTAACGTTCAGGTAGCAGGTGGGGAAGTATTTCAAGTTGTAGGCTTGATCATCAGCAGCACTGGAGATACACACATCTTTGTGACCACTAGTCAGCATGGACCTGAAGTTTGGCTCTACAATTACAACACAGAGACCAAACTACATTTAAGGAACCAAAGTTGTCTTGCCGGAGGGGTGAGCAAGAAGGAATGACTTGCTGTGTGAGAGAAACGTGTGTGTTTCCAAAGTGGTCCATGGTAATGTTCAGAAACCCAATTGCAAACAGCCACAGTTCAGGTTGAATGCACTGAATCTCCCTCAGAGGCCTCAGAACATCACAGCAGCACTTAATGTAACCAGTCTGACCCTGAGGGATGAACCAAGGGTACACAACCCTTTGAATGTGGAAGAAAAAAACTACCAGCATGCTCTTGGCTGTGCTCCTGTCCTGATACACCTTATGGAGTCTTGTTTGCACCTGTGGTCACAAAAAAAACCACATAACTGAAGTACAGACGATGATCAATTCATGTAACTTGGAATGCTTGGAAGTTGTAGCCTGCACCTGCACCTGCATGTTACTATGCAGTGTTTTTTATGCACAAAAGGAAAATTCTCAGATATTCATATAAATTGTATAAATGGTTAGCATATTTCCTTCTTTCTGCCAGCAGTCAATTATATTGCAATCTGTTTTTTTATTCTATTAAGTTACTGTAAATGGGGAACTTGCATTCCCTATCTTGGGAGGCAGGCAACATTAAGTACCTCCATGAAGCAGCAGCAAGTCTGGAGATAAGCAGTGTTTTCAGGACAAACTTGGAAATCAAATGCCCCTTGTTCTTTCCATATCCCATGTCTGAACTGGAGGCTTACACTTTTTTTCTTTGTCCATTCCACACTTGTCTGAAAAACACAGAGACTTCTAATGAATTTATTTGGCTGTAAACATAGCTTTCACTCACTTATATAACCATAATGATAGTTTGTTGGGCTGTGAGCGCTGTTAGAGTGTGGGTGACATACACGACATCCTGTGTCTGAATGCATCCTGTGCAGACACAGACAAATGACGGAAGCTCCTCTAACATTCTGCACCCACTACAGCTCCTGCAAAGACACTCTGTCAATTTCTTCATACGACTAGGCATGCACAAACAGTGAAAACACCATTCTTAATCTCTCTCTAACAAAAGACAAACTGTCTGAGAGCAGCATAACTGTGTAAAGATGCAAGCAATTACATTGTAAATGTCACTTCAGTAAAAGAATGTAAGTAGGATTAGCAAAATTAAAAAAAAAAAAAGAAATGTATGTGCTCCTCACACTAAAAATGGCCCCTACACATGATAGACTATTATATTTCTTGAATACTGTTACTGATGCATTAATGTGTGGGTAACAATTTACTGAGGAGGTAGACCATAATTATTTTGCACAAGCTACTGTTTGGCAACTGTACCAGTGCATTTGTTTTAAAAAAAATTCATATGATTCTCATGTGAATCCTTCATCTGAAAGTAAAATGAAGTGCAAATGTAGAGTGAAAATCACCATAAAAATCACCAAATAAACCTGAATATCACAATAGAATTGTAGCAGCCTGCAGCGCAGCAGGAGGTCAGTGAGCCTGGCTGACAGAAGGAGGAGACGGGCTGCCGTTGTGTCTGCTGGACCCCTGGTGGTCAACAAAAGGGGAAAGTCAGGAGTCCCTCCATCTCACTGTGAGTTCTCAGCTCAGTCCAGAGTACTACACACTGCACTATGTGATAATTGCACATTACATTTTCAGGAGTCATGAGAACTCAAAAGTATTACAAAAGTAATGGAATTTATATGTTTCTGTCATTGCAGGGCCAGAGCACATGACAATGATCTTCATTGTGGCCGGATTAATAGGCTTTATGGGAGTAACATTTCTCTCAGTGAGCGCAACCAAAGCAATCATGGCTTACTATGAACGTCTGCGGCTACAATAAAGTATCTGGAACTCCATTCATGGCTGGGTTATGTTTATGATGAATCACTAAGACAGTTCACTGTGATATTACATAGCAATAAAATAATAAAAACTACCAAAAAACCCCCAATTTTAACTCTTAAATACTGTGAATCAATCTTTACTCTTTTGAAACTTTACACAATTTGCCTAATTTTCATGTAAATTCACTTTAAAAATGCATGTTTCAGGATGACTGTCCAAGAAATAATAAAGGTAAACCTTGTTTGAAAAACGTTTTACTGTTCAGAAACTTTTATTGATCCACTGCAGGGTGAACTGGATTATTGCAACTGCAAAATAACAAATAATTACAAATATGTGCGTCTGAGCCCACGTATAGATATTATATTGAATCCTTGCTAGGAGACCGAGAACTGACCCAGAGAAACTACGAATGGTCAAGGAGATGCTGAGGCCAAAAATATCTACGGGTTACCAGGACCAGCAGTTGTGTTAAAAACTCTATCAACTATCAGATGATTTATTTTGAGGCAACCCGTGAGAAAAAAATCGTAAGAATGGGCCAACATACATGAGAAAGCATTCAAAACGCCAAGAGAAAAGAGATTACACTTATAAGACTTTGAGAGATAAGGACAAGCAGACGTTTAAATCCACGGAGTGGCGGTAATGGGACTTTCATAAAAGATACCATTTGCCGTAAAACCCAGAAGAAGAATCTTGCGTCACTTCCGCTTGTGTTCAACTATGGCGTCCACCACAGCGGACGGCGTGAGTGAAGAAGGCAAAAAATCGAAAAAGACTAAAAACCAAGGTAAGTTAAGGATGCTATCGACTTGACAATATTAAAGACACCCAGCGACCCATAAATATTACAGCGAAGTAGAAAACTGTCCGTTTATTGGTGTGTTAATATTACAGTTGCAAAGCACACATAAATGTGCTCCAAGCTAGCATGTGTGCTGTCGTTTGTTAAAAACATTGATTGTTTTCCTGAAACCTTTGACTTGTTATAAATAAGCACTGAGAACAATATGAGGAAAGTAAGCGTTTAAATACCCTAAAAAATGATACATTACCAAAACCTGTACAACTGTACTGGTCATGTCACTGCTTCGAGACTGTCTCTGAGCCAGAAGAAACAGTTGTCAAACTTAAATATTTCAAATGTCTTTTTCATGCAGTGGATGAATCAGAACTCCTTACTGTTCCTGATGGGTGGAAAGAGCCCGAGTTCACCAGAGAAGACAACCCGCGTGGTTTGCTGGAGGAGAGCAGCTTTGCCACCCTCTTTCCAAAATACAGAGAAGCCTACCTGAAGGAGTGCTGGCCGCTGGTGGAGAAAGCCTTAGGAGAAGTAGTAAGTTTTTTTCCCCTGAAGCATAAAGTGCCACTTCAGTTTTATAGAACACAGTGCATTTGCAAGGAGTCTGATTTCGTTTGTCACTTGCAAAGGTAAACAAACATTTGACAAAAAGTAGGCTCATTAAGCTTGCTCTTATCTTACTCTTACATTTCCAAGTTTGAAGGCAACAGAGCTTGCTTACAGTTGTGACTGTGTGGTAGTTTATGAAAATAGATAGCGTTGTTTGAAGTAATTTCAAATAACTTCTTGGCCCATTTTAGTCATAAAATTCATGCACATATAAAGAATTTTTTTTACATCAGTAATTTGTCCACAAAATATTAAAACATATATGTCACATAAATGACCACAGCACAGTTGATTTCGTGAAAAGGCTAATTTAATGTTCACGGAGAACCCAGCTGTTGTCATTATGGCATCTGATTTTTTACCAGCATGTATATTAGTTTTAGTCATTAAATAATTGTTAATCCTAGTTTTAGTCCAAAGTTCATATTGTGTCAATGAAAGTATACTCTCATCGATATATTTGTATGTTTAATCAAGTATTCGTAGGCTACAGCTGTTACTGTCTCTGACATGTACAGCTGACATAGCTATGACTGTTGTCGCTGCTTGTCTAACTTTCACTCCTTAAATCTGTAACTTTCGTTTCTTAAAGCTAGCTATAACATTATCGACTTCACTTTCAGAGACAAATTGACACTGAGATGCAAAATGCTTTTATCAGTGTAACAAGCAGCTTAATTGATTTCTTAGGAAATCTTTTTGGAGAATGTATTTGGCCAATCAATGTCACATTATTCCACAGATGGATAAAGGTCAATACATTAAACCTAATGTATTTGTCTATTTTTACATTTCTCAAATTACTGTTTTAGTTTTATTCTTGACATAAAGGGAATATTTTTATAGTTAACACTCAAACCCAGATGCATTAAACTTCTAGTTGCTTCTTTATCATTGAAATCTGACAGCAAATATTCTACTTTTCTTACACACGAAATGAGTTGGATTTATAATGAAATGTTTCATCTTTTAGTTCTCTAAGCAATAATGATATTGTTAAGGATGTGTTATCTGCGATGAAGACATTCATTGTAATGGCAGAATCATTGTAGGGACATGTATTGGAACTAAGACTGAAAAGTAATATATATTTTGAAGCCTCTATTTGACCATAGACATCAGCATGCACATGAAAATTAGCTTACTTGATTATTTCAACATCCTCAGGCTGAATTCTACTGTGCAGTTAACACATCTGTTGGAATTCCATTCTAGTGTAACATTGATGATTTTATTCTTCTTAGCACATCAAAGCCTCTCTCGACCTGATTGAGGGAAGCGTCACAGTTTGCACCACAAAGAAGACATTTGACCCTTATGCCATTGTGAGAGCCAGAGATCTAATCAAGCTGCTGGCCAGGAGTGTCCCATTCGAACAGGTAATGTTCACTGTGCTCACTGACAAGATACTTGATGCTGGATGACAGCAGTAGAAAACACATGACTGATGCTGTTTTCTGAATTATTGTTGTTTAGATTCTCTTTTCATAATAATCTTTGTTTCCAGGCTGTGCGGATATTACAGGATGACGTGGCATGTGACATCATCAAAATCGGGACCCTGGTGAGGAACAGAGAGCGGTTTGTGAAGCGAAGACAGCGGTTGATTGGCCCCAAGGGCTCCACCCTAAAAGTGAGTCCCACACCACAATCCAGCTTCTATCAAACACATCTCACACCTGCTGAGAAGCGGCAGTTATTACAGAGACAGCGCTCCTGCTCCATCGCTGTAGACTGAAAAAATGTTTGATTGTTATCTCAAGTAAACTTCCTCTGTAAGAAAGCTGGCAAGTCTTTCAAATGAGGAACACAAAATGCAGCCTATTGCAGTTTGTTCATTCATTCATTCAAGTGCAACTTGTAAAATGCAAAGGTTATATACAGTATTCCCTCGCTAAAACGCAGTTCACCTTTCGCTGCCTCGCTGTTTAGCTGATTTTTTTTATTTATTTATTTTTTTAGTTTATTTTTTTAGTTTAATGTGTTTAATGCATGCTTTTTTTTACAGCGTATAAACGCGCATTGTGTTCTGCGTCCTGATTGGCTAAGGGACTGTAGACCATTGAAAAAATCAATCTCCTCCGTGCTATGTCTCCTGTACAGTACAGAATGCGTTCGGCTTGCCAAATTTACATA
>JAUZTA010000018.1:2155250-2172329 GCA_034780835.1 Ctenochaetus striatus | reverse complement strand
GGACAGGATTTTTGAGAGAGAAAAGATCAAACAAATATAGAAGCCCCAAGTTAGCAAAAGCTTTCGGGGAAATTCAACTCACAGGCTATGCTGGAAGTCCTCAGGTCACAAACCTTAGCAAATAAGTAAGACATAAAGTTAGGACCAAATGAGACAGCGAAAGCCAGCTATAAACACAATGAGCCATGTTCAGTTTATTCGTTAATTTTGGCTAACTGTTAGCAAACAGTGCTCTTGCCGCACTGTTAGCATACATTTGGAGTCTTGTTTCTGGGCACTTGACAAGCGTAAGTCTGTTTTCTTTTAACACTGTGTCGTGTTTTACTAATTTATAAAGTAAATATTTTGTTCAGTTGCTAAATGCTCCAACATGTTCATAAGTTCGTTTCTAATGTTGTCTGAACTGAGCTGTTAATTACAAGGCTTCCGCCTTCACGTTTCAATAAGCAACAAGTCAGCTAAATGAAAACACCTGAGGCTGAAACTTCATTATGTGTGTTTTTTTTAATAAGGTTTTGTTTTTGATCAGTAAGCTTCTCTTTTCTGCTTTCGGTTTTCGCATTCCATTCCCAATATTCCCATCTTTTATTTCATGTTAATGTTATCATGCTTTTTTCTTTTATTTTTCTGATTTCTAAGTCAACTTTTGTGTGCCATGCCGATGCTGGATTCAAGGTGAAGAAAGATGCTTCCTGTGTATCCTGCAGAGGGCGCCACCGAACCACAGTTACAGCCCAGGCAAGCGCCAGTCTAACACTGAACATTGAGTGGCTTATGCACACCATTATACCGTCTATCTGTATAATAAGTTCGCACTTAAAACATGGTGGTCTTCGTGCGTTTCTGATAAAAATAAATTACTTGAGGAACTGCTCAGGAAATCATTAGAATAGAGTGCAGTTAGTACAAGTTCCCCTCCTTATTAATTCCAACTAAATTTAGGTATATCTGAGAACTTTTCTAGAGTATTGTGGTGATATAAACCATCCCCTCTTGTCATAACTTATAATTAGACGTACAGAGTTCATTAATGACTTCTTCTAATGCAATAGAGGAAAAATATCTGGGATTAACCGCAAATTAGTTTGGCTCTGTCAATTAGGAAAGCAACATTTAATCAGCTCAGTGTTCTCCTGCTGGGATTTCTGCCTAATTCCATCCATGAGCATGGTTAGTTGTATAATGTGTTATGTTTTTATTGTGCTCCATGGTTTACAATTGAGCTGAAAGTTCTGCAGAGCCTGCATGGGTGGCTTAAAAAACCTTTACTTCCTATAACTCCCCCTAAGGGCTACACTGGACTTCAAATCATGCCAAGAAAAGTTCTCAAGGTGGTTAAAAGGTTGATGAAGTGTCTTTATCAGGAAGAAGTGAAATGTTTAATGGGTGGTCATCATATTCTTGTTGGCTCTTTGGTGACATGCTTGTAATAGTCGCATTTCTGGTGGACTTACACCATACTTCATTTCCCTGAGTTGTGCAGCCTTTTAGGATTTTGTTTTAAAAAAATGTCAGACTATATTGACCCAACCATGCCGGTTCCATGTGTGTCAGTCTTATCACAGGAAAGGCAACATTTTTTCAAGTAAGGCCAAAAATGCACAAGCAAAAGACAGGAAATAAGAGCTCTAGCAAACTTAGAAATTGAAATTGTGAAGCTGAAGACCACCATTTTCAAGGTTTTTATGGTTTCACCCAAATCCTACATTGCTATGTTCTGCATGAGTCTGGGTCCAAGCTTTCAAACAATACACAGGTCTTTTGCTGGTCTTTTTTTTTCTTTTCTGGGTTTGGATATATGTTCTTTTTTAACTGTGAAGACTCAACTTTGGTTTATTTACATTATATATAAATATCGTGGCTCTGTCTATCCATAAGTATATCTATTTAATAATCTATTTTTGTCAGTAGCAGAGTCTGCCCTTTATGCTCAACTGCATACACAAGCACAAGGGCCTCACAGGATGCCTGTTATCCAGTGTAATTTCATCACATTGGTATTAACCTCACTGTTCACCTTTTACAGATGTTTCTCAGTTGTGTTAGGCTGGTGCTAATGTTAACCCATCATTTGCTGCTGCTTCACATGAAAGCATTCAAGTGGAAAAATATGGCGTGCAGAAAATATGCTTGACAAATGATTAATTAAAAAGAAAATGAATTTACTGCTAAACATTGAATGTAAACACAGTTTGTTTGTGAGGGAAATCAGCAGGGTACCTTGACAAAAAATGTTAAAGGGTTACTTGTCATGCACTTTCATTTATACCCCCCATGATGTCATGGTTGTCATTATGGGAAAATCTAGTCTAGTTTCTCCAAATTTTTGAGGGAAAGCCTCTGATTCAAAAAAATCATGGCATTTGAAAGATATAGACATCATCCTGGCAGAGAGATTTTAAAGAAAAATTGCAATTCACTGGTGTTGTAAGAAATTAAGAATCCTATATTTAAAGCTTTGATGCTATGATTTGAATCATTCTTTTTTTCCTTGTAAGTATCCCAACTTATTGGTACTGCATTACTGTAACCCTTGAAAACCCATTTAAACATTTTTTTATGTGATGAAAAATTTTCATATCTGTAAGCCTGTTTTCTTTACTTTTTTATCAAAAAATCTACAGGTTTTCCTTCAGATTCAGTAAAGAAATTAGCTTATTGGGACTCTGTATGGTGCCATATTGCCCTTGTGCTGTGATGAATAAAAATATCAGCATGTAAGCTTTTCAATTTTTTGCCATCATTTGAAGGGGCATTTGAAATAGCAGGGATTTTATTTTAGCTTTCAGAAAAAGTACTGTCCTTTTGGTCTCTGAGTGTCCTCAAAGTCAGCAGGATTGTGTTGCCAGACCTCTGGGAGGGAGGCAGAGGTATTGTGCTTCATCAGATATAAACCCATCAGACAGTCTGTGCAGGATGGTGCAGAAAGTTCGGACTGAAAGGGCAGAAAACTCTCCCTGCCCCTGTCTGTCAAGGTCACTTCTTTGCAGTTCAGTGAAAAGAATAATAATATCAATAATCATCCAATTAATTTCTGTAAAATAATACATTATGATTGAATCATTACTCATTTCTTTATTCGATTGACCAAATTTTCGTTTTTCTCATTGCTTAAGTATTTTCAATTTAAGTCAAGTCAAGCTGCTTTCATGAATTTAATATTTCATCTGTTATATCAGTTGAAATAACACACTTGAACTTGCTTTTCTTTTCACAAATCCTCCATAAAGAAAGCATAACCTACCCTATTCTTGCATTTCTGATTGATGTTATTGTGAGCTGGAATGGAAATCAGCCAAGTCTGCCTGTCTAGCCTTAGCCACCTCTGGGACTGATCCTGTAGCTCTACATGGGGAAAATGTACTGGCCAAAGACCTTCTTTCTCTTTTTTTCTTCTCTTTCCTCCTTCTCTTTCTTTTTTCTTTTTTTTTTTACTCTCCAGTTCCCGATAAAGATCAGCAATCTGGCTGCTCTATTTTTAGTCAAGATATTACAGGGAAGGAGAAGCAGGGGAAGAGACTGAATCCGTTTTGCCTCCTGTATTGGTCAGTCTATGCAAGGATGGCTGTTTAGAGGCAAGAAGTGTCTTGACCCACTATAGTGCCAAATACCCCATCTTCTCTGATGAATGACCTCATTAGTAAAACATTAAAAGGCTTCAACACCCCAATTTCAAAACTCACCAGCTGGTTCATTTTAAATTGAAATGGTACACAGCAGGTCATGGAAAATGAGTAATTTCCCCATAGTAGATGTTTTTCAAGGAGATACATACTGTATGACCTAAATTGACCTCTGTTGGTGATCAGTAAAAATTCCAGTAAGGTTGACCCTGCCTGAGCCTATACTGAATATATATGGTAATTGATATAGAATGGTGTGTAGTCCTAAGGGACTCTTTAGCTGATCTTTTCACTTTCACTGGCAGTTGCATCAACTATAGTTAGTAGAGCTACAGTTCAGTGCCACTTTTTTCCCTCAGCTTAAGCAAGTAAACAATATTTGCATTTGTTTTGTTTTGATATGCTGGTGCTCTAGTTCATATCTGGTGGCAGTGAATGTCATATATATATGACCTTTAAACAGTTTGATATTAGTAACTGTTTAATTAGGAGATGTTTATCTCTCATATAAAAAACTAATTATATTTGACATTTTTTTGGTTCCTCTGCAAATACTACAAAATATAATGGGTCAAAAATAAACATTCAGTGCAACAGCTTTTAGCATTGTGTATTTGAAATGTTCAACCAGGTCTTTTACCTAGGTCATCTCACACAGGACAAGGTACCTTTTAGTGTCTGCATGAAATACACCAGGCAGAAGGTGAACCCATCCACATCAATAATAGACTTCGCCTGACATAGAGCTAGAAAAAAGCAACAATGTCCCGTAGGAGCAGAGATCTGGCGGGGGCGTTGTCACACAAAGAACCTGTGCCTGGGTTTCCCAAACCCGAAACCTAAATTAACACAAAATAGGTGTAAAACATGAAGGATCTTCTCCTAAACCTAACCAGTTAGCCTTAGTGCCTTATTGTAACCTCACCTTTTTTTTAAAAAAAAAAACAAGGGTTTAGATATGCTTTCAGGCAGGAAGGCTTTGCATGTTGCACACAGGTACCAAAGGGTAACTTTTTTCTGTTTAAGACACCAAAGGGCTGTGACAGAGCAGTATCAGTAACTGACGAGTTTGGATACTGATGCCATAGAAAATCCAAAAAACACTCCCGTAAGTGATTATCATTTACCACAGATGATAACTTAATTGTGCCCGTACAAATAGAGCATGTATGACTGCATGCAGAAAGTCCAGTCAAGTTAGTATCACTAAAAGCTAAGAGGCACAAGAACACTGAAGCACAATTCAAGACTTGCTGTTTGTGTTACAGTTATTTTTTGGTACATAAAAAAAGGAAAATCAATGGAGCAGCAGTTGCTACTTTTTCCATTATGTTTCTTTGTAGTTTTATGAAGCCTGAGTAGCCCCAGCTAGAACCATAACATGCCTGACTACTTTGATGCTGATCTGGAGTACACCACCAACGTATCTTTAAAATACTTAAAAATCAGCACTGACTCTACTAAATAAAAATGATCATTTAGAAAATTATTATTATTTTTCATTTTGGAAGTTTAAAACCACAATGATATTGCTTTCTCAGCAGATTTAAACAAGACAAGTAATGAGTAATTAGGTTACTCAGAGATTGCAGTTTTACAAAGCAGCCTTACATCAGGGAATAATTATGCATGTAATTATGGGCGAGCTGCCTGCCAAGTCTCCTTGTTGATTGAGCTATGCTTAGATTCCCTAAAGATGTCACTCTTTCCTTCTTATACACTGTAGTGAGTGGAGGCTGTCAGATGATGGGCCATATGGTAAACAGTTGCATCTCTGCTCTTACCCACAAAGCAGTTTCGAGAGAGCAGAGTTTTTTTTAGCATTTTTCTCTTTTTCACACATTTTCTAACTCATATCACGGCTTATTTATGAGTTTGGGAGACAGATAGAGAGATAATGCCTGAAATAACATTTATATGACCTGTCCAGAAGCATGGTAACTTTCAAAAAAAGAGCACAAACACAATCATTCCAATTACAAAAACAGACCCTTGGTTTTCATGTGTTGTTGCTTGTTTGTTTCACCTCAAAATTTTACCGCATCCCAAATACAAGCTGCTGTTTTAGCATTGCCTCAGGAGGGCACAGCAACATAAAAACAAGAGAGGGCAGACCCCTTCTGTTTGAGTTTACTTTGCTTGAAACAATCGTGACTGACCAGTTCAACCAAGCGAACATGTATATATGCATCAGCACATTTACGATTCTTTGTCCCCTCGTCATTCTGACAGGAATGCAATTGAAAACATTCCTCCACAGATGTCTCGGTTGCTACTGTGGTCTTTGAAATACTCTGATTTCCTTTTTATATTTACTTCTTTAAATACCTGCATCAAGGCTTAAGAGCACAAGCATTTTCAAACAAGTATTACTATGCTATTAGTATTATTATACTGTGATACCTGTTCGTCCACCATCTCATTGTCACATTTTTTCCTGCCCTACACATAAAATTCACTGAGTCTCATTCTGCGGACAAGTTATTAAAAATAAATATGCTAAGTCATTATAGAGTTTCAAAATAAACAAGGAAATATCTTAGATGACGTAGTTTGGTGAGCTTTAGGCAGAAAAGTACTGGGATAGGTGCAAAAAAAAAAGGCTTAAAATAGCTTTTTCCTTAAACAATCCACATTTACTAACGGCTTCACAGGGAAATCAAACCCTGTTTGAGACTCTTGTGTATGACCACCTACTTTATAACAAATTTGTTCTTCCCTACTGTCATCCATTGCCCTTTTGGGGTACAGCATTTCAATACATGTATATACAATTCACACCCAGGCAAGAAAATCATCTATTACATGCATTGCAAGGGCACTGTGCTGGTATCTTCGTTCCTAGGGGGAACCCCTTGCCTAACTTTATTTTCTAATAGGGAATTTTTTAACACTTTTTACTATATCAGTTGATAATATGCCTACATCGTATACTTACTGTAAAATATGTTTCTGGTGACTAAAATCTTCAGTCTGTCACATACAGTACTGCAGTAAGATTGTATTTCAGCATAAAGAGAGGCGACTACTTGGTTTCTTGGGCCCTTGAGTGGATTTTGGGCCCTATAATGAAACTGTAGGTTTCCTATGGCAGAGAGCGTGACAGATGGAAGCCAATGAAACATGTATACAATTCACAAAGAGTGGGAGGAAGAAATTGATAAGGGAGCAGAACTGAGTTTTGGCCTCTGCATGCTTGTGTTACGACTAGCCCTGCTTCTGTTCTCAGCTCTACTATAGCTATGGCCTCTGCTGTTATTACTTCTACAAGTATTGGTATTAATGTAGTGGTTCTTAGTTTTGCATGTCGTGATTCAGAAACCAAATAAGACTCTATGCCCTCCCAGCCCATAATTTCTATTAATCACTAACTTTTAGTAAGCTGAGTTTTCGAAATCCAAGTCAAATTTTAGTGAAACAAAGGCCAGTATGATAATATCAGCAAAGTCATGCCAACACCATTACAGGAGACACACCAGCTGACTCCACCACTACTCTACTTTGTGAGCCTTAACGTTTGTTCATGTACATATTGTTGTCATTGAGAGGTCCTCCACAAAAGTCCAGGCGAGGAAAGTTTATTTATATGGTACCATGCGGCCACAAGGCAACTCAGAGTGCTTTTTTCGGGGTTATAAAAAGAAGTTAAAAGACAATAAATCAAAAAAAGCAGGTTAAAGATACTGAAAACAAAAACAAATGAAGAGCCAAAATAATTATGGATCTAACTAAACCTTTGCCTCTAATTTATTGGAAAGCCACAGCAAATAGTAGTTAATTAGTTGAGCTGATGGTTGTAGCAGACCTCAGGTCAGGAAGCTTATTCCACAGGTGGGGAGTATAAAAAATAAAAGCTGCCCCACCTCGCCTGATTTTGATTCTAGGAACACGGAGTAAATCTCAAGTAGGAGAACCAAAATACAACTTCTTCTTGCTTCACTATTTCTAAAAAAGAACTAAACTTTTTGCTTCTGCATTCTATAAAACTTTAAATCAGGTACAGTTTCACGTGAAAAGCTGGAATTAGAGCCATTCCACGATCATTAGCTGAAAGGTGGCCCTCAAAGTGAATTGATTTTCAAATAATTGCTGATTAATTTTCCATCTGCTGACTAATGAAAAAGTAAACCAATTTCAACTTTATACCAAAACACATTGCCCTATAAAGTCAGGAGGCATATGTCACGTGGTGTCAGGGAGAAGTGGTCTTATATATATATGTCTTATACACAACATAAGGTGTTAAAAGAAAGTCATAGCCTATTAGGCACATTATGCAAACACATTAAAAGAGGATGTCCAAACAATTTGCTGTTTCCTTACTTTATGATGCTCGATGAAAAACTTTCTCCCCGTTTAAACACTTTTATGTGAAATCCCAGGGGCCAACAAAAGACTAATTAAATCCAAGTAAACCTGCAATACCCACCTGAATAATTTTAAGGATAAAAACAAAAGGAGATGTATCTTAACATGGTTTGGTGGAGGATGAAAGGCTTAAACCAGAATAACAAAAATTACTCTTATAATTTGGAGGTCTGCTGAGTTTGTTGTTCAAATTCAAATGATCTCTTACGTTTGAAATGAACGCTGGTTTTCCAGTCATGTTATTTCTCATCATCCAGAATTGGTTTCTGATACTGTGTTGCAATTAATTAAAGCAGATTAGAACAGGAAAAAATAACTGTCTCGGGCTGCAACTGTCTCCTCTAGTTGGTCTGTCAAGCTCAATCGCGACAACAGCGCTGATTTATTTCCCTGAAGCAAACTTATCTTGCTTTTTTTTACATCACAGAAGCAGCGACAGTAGAGTGTTACTGAGACAGCTTGCATGCCTAAGATGCTTTTCCCATGAAGTGATGAGTAAAGAGCGTGCATTTCTTTTTTCAAAGAAACGTTACATATTTCGGAGTAACGAGTCTGACGGTGACGAGCGGTTGTGCGTCTTGGAGAGGGCAGGGACGCCGGAGACGCGCAACCGCTCGCAGCAGCAGCGCAGTCTGTGTGGAGCCACGATTGAGATCATTCACTTCGAGCGCTGACTGTCTGAACGGATTGTGGTAAACAAATCGACGATCTCCGCTCGTACAAAATCTTCCTGAACGAACGATGGGCATCCTCATTTGTCCCCTTAACAGCCACGTAAGCGTCGGATGAGTGAAATCGGAGATGCTGCGCACCACGTCCATAATCCTGGAGCGTTTCTGAACAGGACTGTGGGTGTGTGCGCATCGGGTTCGCCGCTACCTCCGGACTGCACTCGCCAACTTCCCCCGCTTTCTATCAAGTCATGTCTGATACAGAGCGATGGGCAAGTTTGACGACAACGAGAGGATAATCCTCAACGTCGGGGGCACCAGGCACGAAACCTACAAAACCACCCTGAAGACCCTGCCGGGGACGCGACTGGCCCTGCTCGCCTCCGACTCGGACATCGACTCCGTGCTGGATCAGCTGCAACAAGTCCCCGGCTTCATCGAGTACAACGCGCGGACCAACGAGTACTTCTTCGACCGCCACCCGGGCGTCTTTGCATACGTGCTGAACTACTACCGCACCGGGAAACTTCACTGCCCGGCAGATGTGTGCGGGCCGCTGTTCGAGGAGGAGCTCTCCTTCTGGGGCATCGATGAGACGGACGTGGAGCCCTGCTGCTGGATGACATACCGGCAGCATCGGGACGCGGAGGAAGCTCTGGACGTGTTCGAGCTCAACGTCGACAACGGGGAGGATGACGACGAGATAGGGAAGAGGCTGGGCATTGAGGATGTGGCTGCCGACGGTAATGTCAGTCTGTGGAAGAAGTGGCAGCCGGTGATCTGGAATCTATTCGAGGATCCCTACTCATCCAGGGCGGCGAGGGTAAGGGCGCACCGCTGCGTCTGGGGCTCTCCAAAAATTCACAATAACCCCCACAATACACTTCACTCCCACTTTGTTATCATTTACAGAAACACACTCTATAAAATGTGCATTTAAACAAGCAGTTTAAACAAAAAAAGTACCAACAAGAGTAAAGAGTCATTTTAAGTTTCAAAATCTTCCCTTTCCTCTGCTTGAGATGTCATGAAAGAGTCACATGTCATGAAGCATTGTTGCATCTTACCTTATCAGCCTTTAATTTGTTTTAACAGCAGTGATACATTTTATGTCTGTACTGACTGCAGGTTGCCTTTCTTTAACTGATTTCAGTATAGTAAAAAGTTTTAGATTCAGATTTAGGAACAGGTACAATTTTCACTTCAAAAACATTTTTTTTTTCACTTGTCATAAGCAAACAAGGTGTTAACACTCACAGGATGGATATTCTTAGCAGCAGTGTATTTTAGGTGTGTAGGCCTGTGCCAAACAGAGACTAAAGCCTGCATTTGTTGCTCTCTGATGCTGTTTATCTTAGCCACACATCCTATATCTGTGTTACCCAGTTGTTCTATTGCAAGGGTTGTGTTTATTGGGTTACAGCTATAGAAATGTCCTTTTGACACTATTCTGTGCGTTATTGACACAATTAGATCTTCATGTCCTTTCCGCTGCAGACTACATCCTGAAAATGCAAAAATTTAAGATAAACATGAAAGACGTATAACTTTTGTCTTTTTCTCAAAAAGGGATGCATCCTGGGAATAGGACAGGTCACAACTTAAAGGTCACATGTGTCATTTTCTTTTGATCATCATGAGGATTTTTTAAACTCTGGAAAAAAAGTGATGTGTGTAACACCGGACAAGTTTTTTTTGTCTAGACAGTGTGCTTACATGCTAAGATTTGACCTCACAGTTACCAAAACCTGTAATTTTTTTAATTAGCTGTTCATCAGAAGTTTCAGAACAATTAAAAAGCAATGTGTTGAGTTGACTTAATATAGCAACAGTTGTATCTAAATTAAATCACCTTTCATTTTATATCCCCCTTATCAACAAAGGGCAGGGGCGCTAAGAACACCTTAGGCTACTGGTGAATTCTGGGTAATAGACAGCAAATTTATCTCTCTTTGGTCTGCTGGTTTGTCACTGAGGTGAGTGATTGTTGGCTGTGATATCGTGTTGTGTGAACGAAAAGTAATGCAAAACCACCACATAGATGCCTCCATGATGTCACTTGCTACATGTAATTTTAACTGCTCAATTTTAACTGTCAGCTTTACACTAAATGTAAGTTTAAACTTTTAAGAACAAACATACTCTAAAATCATTGTTTGAAGTGAAAATTTAAATTTCTGGTAGTTAATATTTTGCAGTGAAATTTGTATATTTAATAATTTTGACGATTCCTCGTCAGAAAATAAAGTATTTGTTTTTTCTGAGCTGTATTCTCATTTGCATTCTCCGGAGCCCTTTAAAAGCATTTTAAGGAATACTTGTGCATCTGGTTAAATATTTTGGTTACTTTGCAGAGAGTTAGATAAAAATTTAATACCACTCTTATGTCTGTTAAATATGAAAATATGGAGATGGTCAGCTTAGTGTAATGTAACAGCTGGAAGCAGGGGAAACATGTTGTCCCTGCCGGTTGCCTGGCAACCTCAGGGTTATGACCCCGTAAAACTAGTTTGCAAAATGTTTTGTCAAGTAAGTGCTCATACCATTTAGAATACTGTGTTTTGTGCCCTTTAGCAGCTAAAATACTGGATTAGAGAGATGGACAACTGTTCTAAGGACTGTTTTTAAAATGTACACAAATTAGACAAAAACCTGGAAGACTTTTCATTGTAGGCTTTAATCTGACTAAAGATTTAGACAAAAATTTATCTCCTAATGAACTGATGTCTAAATTCTTTGTGGAAGCTGATATTATTTTACTAAATAGACTAGTTTGTTGTTTAAAGTAGACTTCCTGCCAAGATTTACTGTGAAAGTATCAAGCCTCTAATTTATTTGCGAAATGGGTTATTGAAGTATGTGTGGCTGACAGCCAACACACAGGTGCCAAAAACTGCAGTTCCTTGAATGGCCATTTGAGGCTGGCTCCAAAGAAGAGTCAGTGGTCAAGAGTCAAGCATTTGTCTTTCTGTGTGACAGACTTTCTCAAACAGTGTTTGTACTACATTATCAAAAGATATTGTCAGGGTTTAATAATATAACTTACCATTATACTAATCTAAATATAAGGTTTGGTTTAAATTACAATAAATTTACAGCCACAGCTTATAAAAATAATTAATTCTTAAAGGCAAACTGTAAATGACCACAACATAATGTTGATCTGTTGCTCCTTGTACTCTTCAACCAGATTTCCTCGCTAATTTCTTGAAATGTTTTTTGATGATTAGTCTGTTGACAGAGGAACCAGCAGGGATGTATCAGAGGTAAATATTGAGTTAGTTTCAGCAGTGCTTCAGAAGCAGAAGGGAGTTGATGGAGCTGAATGCTTGTGTTTACAACATGCATACATCTGTCTCCCTGCACCAACACTAAGCCAGTATGCACACACAAAAAAAAAGCCACGCCACATTTTCCTGTCACTAATACCACAGAGAAGCATCTGTTTCTATAAGTGCCTTTAAACCTCTGTTGCCTGCCAGAGCACGATGTTCCCTGATGGCGATGATGCTCCACCTGCAGCCACTGTAGTCTTAAATTTGGTGTCACAATGCATGCAGAAAGATTCTGCACCTCTGTGACGCCTGAGTATCTCTCCTGTTTTCAAAGGCCAGCTGGTCTCTGGTCAACTTTTAAACTTAGTACAACTCCCATACCAAGAGAAAGGCTTTGCATATGTGTCCGAGAGAAAGAGGGGTGTAGTGTGAAGGCGAGTGTGTGAGTGTGTCTGTGTGTGTGTCAAAAGAAGGCCCTTGGGGGCACTAATCCGCCCCCTGACAAGGCGTTAGGAGAGAGTAATGTGAAATCATCCTCCAAGGAAATGAAAGGTGTGATTTCATCCTGGTAACCCATGCCAGTGGAAAGCTCCGTTCTCTTACACATTTCATCTTTGACCCTGACCCTGCAGATGGAACAGTATAAACTGTAAACTGTTGTTTAACAGCAGAATTAACATTTAACCTAGTAGTGAATTAAAAAAATAAAGGAGTGGATCATTGATAGTCATATAACAACCCTTTGCAGAGAGACTGAATTATAATATACTTACTATGATGTGCTTAAAACATGCAAGACAAAGGTTGTTGTTTTTAGGTGGATAATGCTCCATTTTATGGAGTACTTCAATTAAGAAAGAAATGTATTATTTCATTATTTGTCCCTTTTGAAATATAAAATCTAATTTAAAAAAAATATGAGAAAACATGTTAAGAAAGAGACTTGATATTTTCTCATGTCTATAATATCTTACATCTGTATTTTTGATATAATATGTATGTTGAAAGAGTTATTGTTCGCATTTTATTTCTTGAATAGAAAGAGATAAGAGAGAGAGATGTAACAAAGTACCTTCAGGCCTAGGTTCGTTTCAGTTCACTACATTTCAGCCCTTAAGCCATGGGGGCATTCTGTAGCCACATGTGTTGAAGTAGCACATCAGTTAAACTTTTGCTTTATGTAAGGATTTTATGTCTTTCCTTATATATTCATTCATATTATATTCCATTTCTGCCATAATCTGCCAATAGTTCCTCCTACGTAAGAGAAATTGCATATCATGTGTTATGTGCAATAGTGGTCCAGAAGTTAAACTGCAGTGCCTTCATGCAAACATCTTTTTAGTCTGATGTACCCGAATCTTTGCATTAGTGACAAAAATCTGAAACTTTCTGAGTTTTTACTGCTGGCTAATGGTGGGCTTACTAAAAGTTTATTGCAAAATAATTTACCGTTAACCTTTACTGACCTGCTTTTCTGTTAAACAGACCATGATGGAGCGCAAGCAAAAATGCCTACTTTCTAACAGGAGCGACAGGATTTCTGGGAAATTTCTTTGAGGCAGAATCACTGACAGCATAACAGAGCAGCAGACCTCTTCATTATGATCTCATATCCCTCTACCCAGTAATTACAGTATATGCCAACTAATATGACAATTCTTCAGAAACAGCTGCTTCATTATCAAAATAATAACTGATGTGAGATCAGCTGTCTATGGCTGTCAGAAAGCCTTTCATGAGTTTGTTTCTCCAGGTTTACTGAAAAAGCAGAAAGTCTCATTTGTCACTTTAACCAACTCATCTATGAGTGTTCATGTGCCAGCAGTCAGCGGTAGCAGGCGTGTTTCTCTAGGCTCCCCACGCTGTTTCTATTGTTGTAGCCATCGTGTTCTCTCTTCACTCTCAATGCTGCCTCTTTAATCTGCATGAAGTGTGTTTGAAAGCAGCTTGCGCTGTGTTCACTTGTCTGTGTGAGATAGAAAGAGTGAGATCATCTTGTTGATTTTTCCTGTATGTTGAGAATAAATGACTGTGTTTCTATGTATGTGTTTATGGGTGTTTGTGTTCTTCTGTGTGTTAATCTGTTTGTTTGTCCTTTTCATATCTCTGTAGTTGGCCATTGCTGGATTGGGATGGTAACAAAAAAAAAAAAAAAGAAATAACACCCACCACCTTTTTCATTTCCCATGTCTGCGCTCTGAGGCAGAGGTTTAGCTGATGCCTGACTTTGTAGTTCCCCCCCATACCTCACCCTCACCCACGCATCCCCCTATTCTCCCATGATCCCATCTGAGACCACAGCTTGCTTTCTTCCACTTAAGAGGTTAAAAACCCAAACCGTCTGGGTGCCGCCTGCTGCACGCCTGAAGATACTAAAGCCAGGCTGCACGCTCAGCCTGCCTGTTGTCATGGCAACATCATCACTCATCACCGCGGCCTGTTTTCATTCAGATCCGTCCGGTCTGTGAAACTGATTGATCTCAGAAACCTGCTTGACCATAAACCCTTATTGCTCAGTAATCCCTTGCGTGCCAGCTTGTTCGTTTTGAAGCAATGATCCAAATAACTTTGTGGGAGCACTAATCAGTACGTGCATGTCTCTAACTGCTTCCTTACTGCTGTCAAAAGGTGACACACGGTGATGTGCTTTCACATCTTCACTCTTTGTTCCCGTCTGCACAGAGCTACAGGTGTTAGAGGGCCTGCCCCTTCTCATCTCAAGGCCCTGTTGAATCATACATCACGCTCAGAGTCTGAGCTTGTAGGAGGCCAGAAAATGTGGAAATCCGCTGCAAACACACGGTGAGGCCTCGCTGAATAAATAGACTCTGACATGTAAACAGCAGCAGACCTGACGCTGGGTAGGAGAGCAGGGCAAATGGCTGCCCAAGCGTGGGCGGTGACGGCACACCGCTGGGCATGTTGGTAGCCGCTGCCAGTCACGTTAATCTGCCCTGCCAGTCATCATCCTGTGCTGCTTTGGTTGACGATAATAGCTCAGTGTAGAGTAGTGTGGAGGGCTACAGCCAAGGTAATTAGGAGAGAGGTCAGTATGAGGGAGACTCGTAGCACCTTTGCTGTGTTATAGGTGTGAGATGATGTGATTCCTCTTTTTTCCAAATTTTTTATTTTTCATGTTTTGGTTGTGTTTTGGTATTGCTATGTTTACCATCACTGTGGTTTTGATTTACCTCAGTTTGCGCTTATCTTCAATTGCGCAATATGTCTGTGATGTCTTTTTCACTGGAACGGCACTCACATCTCTTACTAGATTCTTAGAAACACTGCCTGCAAAAGAGGTATGAAAAGAGGTACAAAACGAACTAATGTTTTAGCCCTACCACCCCCTTAATGGAGCAATAATTGCAATCATATAAAGAGAAATAATATAATCTTCTGCCAACAAATAGTAACAAGAATAATTTATAGGCAGCGAATAGCACGTTACAGCCTTGTTTGGTCCTGGGATGACTAGTAGCTTATGGACAGTAATGTTGGCATATATTAGCAAACTTTAGATTTGTATGGCTGACTCACTAATTTCAGTCCACAATTTTTATGACTCCTATTTACTTAAACTCATCAAGAGAAATGTGTCCGCATACTTGTGGTTCCATTGTGATCTCAGCCAGTCTGACTGAGAAAATTATTATTATTATTTGCTAAGGTCTGAGAATGCAGTGGCATTTATTAAAGGAACCAAAACTGGGTAAATAACCATAACAGCTACACTAGAGAAAAAATTTCACCCAAATGGTTGTAAACACCTTTAGTTTGCTGACCAGCATTTGACCTTTAGTTCCATAGTTGTTTGCACATGTCAACGATGTGGTTATCAGTGACATTATTAGTCATGCTTGCTTTTGATTTTTCCTCAGAGTTAGCTGCTTGCCTCTTTTATCAGTCCAATCATATTTTCCTGTCAGGTTTTATTGTCACCATGTTTTAGGATCTCAGAAATCCACAACAAGTGATAACAAGTAACTCAAGGTTAATTATACTTTTATGTGTGTGTATATATATATATCTATATATATGTATACACACACACACTCATATATGTGTGTGTATATGTATATTCAGATAAAGCATCCACCACCAAAAAATAGGATTAAGTACAGGAATATGTCTTTATGAGCACTGAAAGGAGAAAGAAAGAGGCCTGTTAGATAGTTAATGAAGGAGACTAGTTCAGTATGCATGATCAGACCAGTTCTTGGCTATATATTGCATTTCAGGCCATGCTTTCTCTTTCTTTTGGTTTCCCCTCTCTATTTCTCACACACACACACACACACACATGCACACGCACACACACACACACAAAATGAGAGACTTTCTCTCTCTCTCTGTCTTGCAAAGGGATTTTAAAATTAATATGCAGTAGATTCAAGTGTCAGATTTGGCATACATAATGATAGAGTTACTCTGAGACCTAAATGAATGATGCCTTCTCTCTGTGTGGCCTTTTTGAGTCTTCGTAAAAGTTATAGAATATTCATAGGGCAATTAGAAATCTGATTAAAGAAAGAATAATGTTCTTGTTAGGTGTTAAATCATACTTACTTGCTTGCAATAGTTTCGGGTTTTACTCTCAAAATCTTTGTCTTTACATCCAGCCTACATCTTTGGCTTACAAATACATGCTTGCTGTGTTTTCTTTAAGTCGACTGAATAAAGTGAAGAGAGACAGACATGACACACTGTCACTTTAAATGGTAAAAAGGTAATGAATTGTGAGTAACTGTTTCTTTGGGAACCTCTGGGAGAAAACCCTATCTTTGCTTTCAGAGAGCTCAGTATGGCACAGTATGGTGAATACTCTGAACTTCTTGCAGCATGATTCGCATTTGATTTTGAATGAAGCATTTTGCAGCATGAGTGCATGTATGACTTTTCCATCATGGCAGCTCTCCTTTTTGTTTCATGTTTACAGGTTTCAACAGGTTTAATTCAAGAGAGCACCTGACACTGGCATGGACACAAGTATTTATTAACACCAGTGTACTTCCTGTGTTAGCCAGGCTGGGTTTTTTACAGGTGCACACCTGAAGGAAAAAAAAAAACAAAAACAGCATGTGAATTAGTCATTAAATTATATTGTTAAAGTGTGTGTCTACATAGTGGAAATATGTGAGA
>JAUZTA010000018.1:2118303-2128309 GCA_034780835.1 Ctenochaetus striatus | reverse complement strand
CAAGGAACATGGTACTGCAGTATTGTCACACCAAGCACAGACACACTGGCTTTTTCATAGCTCGCAGAATGACTGTGAAATATCCTCACTGGTTTCCCTTCATTCTCAAATCCAAGATGTTACTTTTTCCTTTGACACAAGATTATCAGACGCATTGTACTCATATGTCTCATACAACAGATACATTCCTATTTTAATCTCTGCAGCTGTCTGCACTGGCTCCAGTGTGCTGCTCTCTGGACAGAGACAGAACCAGACAGCTTGCTTTCGATTAATACAGGCACACCTATTTAGCTATGACATGTAGGTTGAAAGCAAAGCAAGCTTCTCATCATGCCCAGCACTGACTGAATGGTTGGAAAGTTTGCAATATGTAAATATGTAAACTGTAATGTGTCTATAAAATGTAATAAGTCAAAACATGGCAGTACGTGTTGATCGGTGCCACTCTTTGACAGTTTATGGTTTATATACTGTTTAAACCAGGTTAGGCACGGTTGAATGATATAAAAACTAAAAAACTATTCACCACCATAACAAACAGGCTTAATGGAATAGGTTTATTAGTGTGATGTTTGAGTATGAAACTGGTTCCTCAAAAGGCTCTATCGGTCAGGTGCAAGGATTGGTTGAAGCTCAGAGTGTAGTGTATTCCTACATGAGCTCAGGGACAAAGTCAGACCATTGTTGGTAAATACAAATTTGTGAATAACTGCCCTCTGATTTTATTGAGGTTGTAAATCTCAACTTATGAACTCAGCTCATGGGAAATGAAATCAAAATTTCTTTTTTGCTCCTTCATCGTTCACTTTAAGTGTAAGAAAATCCCCTGTATAATCATTTTCTCAAGAAGTGGATATTTTGTTCTGAAACAAAACTCTCTGCGAAGACTGAGAGATATCTCAAGAGGTCAATTCTGTTCGATTTTCTATTTAAGAAGGGTTGAGCTTGGGTTTGTAGTTTAAGCATGAGAATGGATGGGGTCGTGGAGTCCTTGTACAGGGACAGAGAAGATGGCCACAGAGCTCGGATCTGAACCACATCTGAGCCGTTGTGTACTTGTGCCAAGTACAAAGTGCTACTACAAAGTAGCACTTCTTTCTTTACCCCGATCCCATTCCTGGAATCCTTATCGGTCAGCAGCTTCGAAAATTGCTCCTCATCCTTTCCATTCAATTCAGAGCCATTTTATTTTAAAACCCACACTGGCAGCATTTAGCCGATGTTCACAGCGTGGACAATGTGTCCCATAGGTCAAACTATAGAAGCAAATTAAAGAACTGTTAAGTAATCGATAGTAATTCACTGACCTGAGCTGGCAACCAGTCAGAACTAAAGAAAAACATCAACACAGACAGAGATATGGTTGCCTGTAAGTCACACAAATATTTTGAGATTTTAGTCATATAAGGTGGTAATGCTCTAATCAGAGCAAGAATCCAATAGAATTTTGACCCAAAATTTCAATATTTTGTAACCCATTAACACTCACAGCTAAGGGAGCCAAAAAAAAACTGGCTAAAAAAGCAGTTCATAGTGTGTTTGGTACAATAAAGTCCAGTTTAGCTTTAGCAAACATGAGGTAAAAAGTGGGACATGTACATCACCGAGAGCTGTATGCGTAAAAGAAGCTTGAATCTCTATCCTTTTGAGCAAAAAGTCAAACTCTGAAGTGCTTTGATTGGCAGCAGTACCCAAATGTTTCCCTTGGTGTGGCAGCACCTGTCTGAGAAAGAACAAAAGGAAGATGGCGTCCATTATTACATTTTTGCGATTGCTGGGGACTCATCGCCCTCATGACAGCAGGCGAGGTTGAGGTCACAGAGAGAAAGCCAAGAGCCTAAGATGATTACTCCTCAGTTAGATACATCTTTATTTGGGTCAGGCACCTGCCAACACATAATGGCAGAATAATGTACACTGCTGTGACAAGACAGATGAATTCATCCGAGAATTGAGGAAGCTGGATGCATTCCAAGCATTCTGGGATGTACTTGTCTTGTGTGTATGTGTGTGTGTTTCTGTGTGGTAATGACTGTGTGGAGATGCCATTACAATTTTCTGATTTCCCCCTCAACAAGGGTCCCAACCTTGATGCAGCCTAAAACCTATCTAATGCAGTCATTTTTGTCTGTCACTAGCATCCAGCATGCCTGAAAAAGATTATTTAGTGTGTGTAATTCTTGCAAACTTAATCCAAGTGACAGATAGATGACGACAATCACATTTTAATTCGGGTGTGACCAGTAATTGTAGTTAGACATGAAAAAGCACGTTTTCCAGCTTCATACTAAACTTAAGTGCATTTGTTATTAGCAAGAACTAATTCATACCAGCTTTTGAAAGCAAGAAAACAAAAAGCCTCATGGCTTTAGGGACAGGCTATATGCTTGGATGTCCTTTTTAAACAACCCATACAGGAGCTTTTGTGAACTTAGTGTATTAACTGATTATACTTTTACCTAAATAATGCAAGACTTTTACTTTCTTTTTTTTGGTATTTTTCCATTGTGGTATTAGTACCTTTACTTCTGAGTGTTTCCTCTCATACTGCTGCTCTGTGTCAAGTATTAGTAAAGTAGGCACACTTTAGCAGCTTGCCAGGGGTGGCTGACCAAATTTATTTAGATTTTTACTCCCATTTGGTGAGTGGTGATATTAAACTATGGTTGCTACACCTGTCAGGCTTTCCAGTGTGGCTTTTTATGTATTCAGTTTTCAATGACAATGGTAGCAGATGAGCTACCAGAAATTCATCGTATTTTTATGAAACAATGGGTTAAGACAAGCAAGAACAAAAACAGACTTTTTAATTTAATCTGGGACCATTGATTTTCCCAGTGGAAATGACCGCTGTTACTGGCAGATTTTATTTTTTTTATCTGTAGCTACGCAGTTATGGGCTCATTGCATAGGTGCAAAAAAAGGACAAGAGCATTGATGATCAGGATAATGTCTGCACACTGACTCCAAACCTCAAATATACATACAATAAACAGTTTTATCTCACTCAAGGTCTTTGTTAGGACAAAAACTTGAAAGCTAGCAAACTAACATTTACTCCATGAACTGTTTAAAGATGTTCTTTTTAAGCTGACCCATGTCAGAACTAGAAACCTTTAAAAGCATCTTAAATATGCATTTAATCGCCTTGCATATATATTTTTAATATTGTAATAAGCCAATGATAAGCTTTAAAAGTACACACATCTGTTCTACCTAAAAGTAAGAAGTTATTTGGGCAAGCTAACAACATTAGCTGCCAAAGTAAGAGCACACAAACAGACTTGTCCATTACTTTTACTTTAACACTAGTGTTTTTGGAAAGTTGGAGAGCATTCTAATAACTTAAGACTTGAAACATGTGGTGTGTGGACAAAAAAATTAGCTTTAAGGTTAATAGAGTAAATTCTGCAAGATCAGTAGCAAAGTCTTTTAATTGGTATGAACATAAAGAAAGAAGTTAAAGCCAGATGTAAAAATATCATGATAAGCAAGCAAGACTTTAACTCTACATAAAAGTGACTTCTCATAACTCTTGGGTTAATTTAAGAAGAGAGGTAGTTAAAATTCAGGAAGAAATTGGCCAAAAGAGTGAAACTTTTTTGCTCAGGAAGAGTCTTATCTCCTTTAGTTCCACCAGTTTCACCAGTAATTGTGTGCAGAATTGCTCTGTAATACGCTTTTGTAGCCTCATGTCGAAGTCGTATTTCTGAGAATTTGTTCCACTCTCCAGCTCTCCAGTCAGCATGTACGCCCCACTCAGCCAACAGTGAGAGCAGCAGAGCAGGCAATCTCACCTGTATAGGAAGCAGGGGTGATCAGTCAGGAACAGGAAGAACACTGGGGCGGAAAACACAGACCCACTGGGGAGCAGCTGGAGCACAGGCAAGGTGTTCCTGGTGTTCTCTCTACACTCTGAGTCTCACTGACTTTGTCCCACATTCACAACCCTTTTCCATAAGCAGGGTGTTCTATAAGCAGGATGATCTTCATGTCATCCTTAGAACATCCTTCTTTGGGGTTGATTGTGGTGCCTTTTTGGGATAAAGTGGATCCAGTTTGCCTCATTGTGTATTACAGTTTCAACTTGTCTTTTGCACTTTTGAACTTTATAAAAACTCTTTGTCTGTATCTTCCCGACCTCTTTGACATTGCCTTGAGGAGTATTTGTTCGATGAGAAAATGATCCGTGGATGACTAAGCTAGAAACTCAATGACCTACTCAGTAAGACTCTGCGTCATTTGTTTTTCCTAAAAATGGTCGTTATATGTAAGAATAAATTTGAAATCTATCTGTGTTTAGAAGATTAAGGGCCGTTTAGACAATTCTCTCCTCTGAAACCGTTTATAAGAACATTATGAGCTTCACGTGAGACATATTAGTCAGAACTCATCTTACCCCATAAACTTCTGCTGAACTGTTCTCTTGGCGACATGTAAATTCACTTTGTTTGTACTCGCTTCTGTTCTTGCTTCTTTCCTCATTATTCTTTCCTCGTGTTCTGTATCTCCCATATAATCCCCACTGAAATGGTACATATCCCTTCGCTAAGCAGGGTAAGACAAGATGTGTGGCCATGTTTCTTGAAGTCTGCCTGGCATTGATCCTGCTGGCAGAGTCTCTTTTAGTCTCCTTTGAGGGAAAAGCTTTTGCACACTTTTTAACGAGACAGTGTGGCTCTGCTTCCTCGGCCACACAGGTGCATAAAACACCAAAGATCCCTGTGAGAGTGTCTGTTTGGCTGTATTTTCCTGGTAAATGCCACAGGAGTTCTGGATGTATATCCGGAAATCCTTTTTGTTTCAGGTGTTTGTTGTGCAGCTCACATGGTCTCTCTGTTTTCCCTCCTTCACACCCCTGGAGGTGCGCTGTTGTTTGAATGCGGGTATTTTTAGAACATTAATGAATTGAGTTAAGGTGTAAAATGGCTGCCACGGGAGGTCAGACACTGGTCATTTGTCATAGGGATGAAGTAAGTGAGCTTGAAAGACGGAAATAGCTTTGTTTGAAGTGCCAAGTCATCTCAAGCCAATCTACTGGAACCAGAGGGCCCACTTTTTTGCAGGCCAGTTAGGGGAGCCAGGCTCTCTATTTCTCTCAGGGTCTCTTTCATCTTTTCCTGCCACACATGGCCCTAAGGCATTGTGCACCAAACACAAAGACATAAATATCGTCCACCATAAGAACATGTCTCTCCTAACTGTCTAATAGTGCCTGTGAACATTGCACAACAGTGTATATAAAGTACCTTTAGTCCCCAAGGTGTAGAAGGAGCCTCCAGCGAAAAATGTTCTGCTTTTTTGTCCCATAATTTGAAGATATTCTACTAGTTCTGGTTTCCTTCCTGTAAAAATAAATCTAATTTCACAGCAACCTTTCTTTCTGTAAAAGAAGGAAATATGCAGTTTAAGTTGCATTAAATGGTAGGTTTATTCATTTTACCAAAAAGGACATTTGTTTTGATCTAGATGGTTTTAATTTTAATTGTTTTGGTTTTAAGCAATGTTTCAGATGTCTCTCAACCCCAAATCAATAGAAGTCAATAGAACTGACACTGTGTGGGTCACATCATTAAACATCTCAGCCTGCAAAGTGTTCTCATCATTTTGTGGCAAAATAAGCAAAGACGTTGATTACAGTTGACCTCGCCATTAACAGTTTTTGCAGGATTACTCCCTCAGTTGAGAGTCCCAGCTGTAGGTGACATTAACACAACGCTGAATTTTGAGGCCTAACTTGAAAGAATTGTTTTGAGAAATTTATTTTTCGCAACTACAGGTGGGTGGCCATTAGCAACTTAGCATGAAGAGAAAAACAGAACTTCATAGAGACAAGCAGAGAAACTCTTAAAAACTACTGGCCAAGAGTGAGTGCAGCTCAGCACTTCAGCAAGTTTCTTGACTTCACTTTTGTACAACAGACAAGACATAAAAAATTTTGGTTGCCTCTAGATGCGGTTTCTAGTCTAGTCAGCCAAACTAAACTGTCTGCAATGCTAGTTATGTATTTAACAGACAGATACTAGCTTGTTTTTGTCTCATCTACCCCTCAATAAAAAAGTGAATAAACATATTTCCAGAAAACACAACTGTTCCATTTAGATGCCACTGCTCAAAAGATTTCAGGTGGAAATTGTCAACTAAATCCACTAATGGCATTGCAGTGAGCATTAATGGAGCTTTAAGACAGCAGCTCAAACTGTCCTCTGACATTAGCTTTGTCCACTATATGCCCCTTACTGATTTTTAACTCGCTGTACTTGACCTGTGGTGTTAGGCTTTCTTTCTGTTCATTGTGCCTATTTTCACTGGGCTCTGGAAAATGTGTTTCCACAGAAACAGTATTTCGAGTTGTCAACACATTGGTGCGAATGGAAAGAAGGTTTTGCTCTTTGACATCGCTTTATGAATGTGGTTTAGATTTGTGTGGTTTGTGATTTAGATTTAAAAAAAGATTTTACTGCGATCACACGGGCTGCAAAGAGGAGCTGAGCTGCTCAAAGTGCTGAAAACACAAGCGTTGGGTGTAAATTGACTTTTTTTTTTAATTGATGTTCATAGCCAATCACAGCTGGGCTTTGCATCACGACACATATCTAAATAATCTGCTACTTGCATGCCACATTAGGAGGCAGTAAAATAACAGCTCTTCTTGTCAGGAGAGAGGACTGCATCAGTAATTAAAATGTTAAAATTAAGGTGTTTGTGAGGCATTGTACCCAATAATGAAGCTCTAGTTGCTATGGGTAACTGCAGACTAATTTTCCGCCTCAGGAGATTCAGGCTTTCTGCAGGTCAGATGTTAAAGGGCAGCCTAATAATACTACTTATTTAAAACAGCGCAAGAGTCTTTAAGTTAATCGAAAAGCCTTTCTCTATTGTCAACCTGCCACCGCGACAACAAACCCTCAGTCTCCCTTAGGGGTTGCTATAAAGAAGTGATTGAAAGAAAACCAAGGGAAGGTGGAGGTGGATGATGTGTGAGGTGTTTTTCACTCCGGGTGCAGTGAAGCGTAGCATCCACTCCTCACCACAGACAGCCTCATTGGGCACCATTTTCACATGAAAGAGTCCATTGGTCAGCAGTCATTTATCATGTCATGAACTGATGTAGAACCTGGCGGATCACTTTCCATAACAGAGTCCTCTGATAGCACCATACTGTTACTGCTGCAGCTACAACCGCTATAAATATGAATACTGCCATGACTAGTACAACAACTAGTACTTTTATTATCACTAATGCAGTTACTGCTCCAACTGCTGAAACTACCACACTTCTTACTAGACTAACTTTTTCCATCTATAAGAAATATCTTACCATAATAAGGGTATTTTGACAAAATAATATTAACTCTAGGTCAACCTTTGAGTAATCACAAAGGCTGTAAGTTTCATTTCATGGTCCTCAGTAGCAGATAGAGTCCATGTGGTTTAACACACACTGCATAAGCAAAAAACTGGTCACATGATAGCCAAATAGTACACCGCTTTTAAAAATAGAGTTGGCTGTGTAAAGGCCTGTAAATGAGAACTGAACTTGGATTATTTAATCAATATTTTATTTATTTATTTATTTTCTACAGTCAACTGTCACTACTTCGAGTACTTTAAGTAATACTACTGTGCTACTGCTTCCACTTAGCTAATACGACTGTGCTACTTTCCTGTGTTAGTGGTGTGGCTTGGAGTAGCTTCGACATTGGTCCTGTCAGGCCACCACTTTAGCCAGGTCGATATCTTCTAAAAACTGGTGGATGGATGTCCACGAAAAAATTGTACATCTATTCATGCTCCTAAGAGAAGAAAACCTAACTAGCCTGATTATCCTGTGTTTCTTTCTGGAGCATCTCCATGAGGTTGACATGTGTGATCTTTAGTTAAATGTCCTGATGATTATTGGATAGACTCAGACAGTTAAGCTCTCCTCAGACGAAGGTTTCGCCCTGATCTGGATGGGCAGGAGGATAGATGAGTAAAAGCCAATTAAGTCCTGTCTATCTTCCTCAGTCTTACAATCATTATAGCCCCACAACACAAACACAAACGCACACACGCACACCCACACACACACACAGACAGAGGACCTCCGTTCCCCCCACACTACCCCTCCCTTGCTGTCTCTTCCATTGATGGCAGTGACCTTGAGGCAGTGGAGAATTTGGAAATTACAAACCTGTCAGAGAGTCAAGGGAGGGATAAATGTCAATGGTTGTCTTGGCTGATCTCAGGCCTTATTTAGAAGTTGGGGAGTGAGAGCAAGGGAAGTGTGTGCTTCCATTACAGTAGGTGATACCCAGTACCCAGACAGACAGACAGAGAGAGAAAGATTACACTGAGAGAGAGTCAGAGGCCAACAAAAAGAAAAAAAACAGGCTATATGATCCTTGATGGAGGCTGAGTAATGTGAGTAAATAGCTGATTCCTTCACCATTCTCTCTTTCTAACACTTCCTGGTAGTATGTGAATGCGGAGATGCATTCAGATAATACCCTTAGACCGCATGACAGCATGCCACTCACTCCCAAAGTGCTCATTCACAAACGATATGTGTACCCACACACTCATACAAACGCTGACACACTCAACCTCCATCTCTGCTTGATCTCTTATCATATCCCAGAACACCATACAGTTTCCCTCCCTCCGGCAATTCATTTCATGTTAACACTGCATCAATCTGCAGCGCTGCCCTCTCACTCCACACGTCCATCCATCGCCACGCTGCTTATCTCAGTCACCTTCAGGGAAAACAAATGATGTTTATATCCAACCTGCCTTGCTGCTTAGATCACCTCCACCTCCCTGTGTTTGTGGATCCCCACACAGCGTTGCAATGCTGGGTTGTTCATGTTACAGTTCACCATGTGAAGACAAGTACAGTATCTGTCCTGTTAAGGCTGGCCCATCACCAAGGGATAATTGAGCAGATTTTGGTTCTGAATCACCTCTCCTGACAATCACAGAGGCATTTCACGTTCAAAAGTGGCGTGAACAGATTATCTGCCCAAATGATCTTGTAATGTAAGAGGTTTACAGACATAATCTTACTGACTGGATCTGAGTCTCCCCCGATTTCAGTTCTGTAATACCAAACTGGAGATACTGGCAATACCAAGAATTGCAAGCTGTCTGGCATTACCAACCTGATGTACTTGTTAATGCTTGCCTGTAAGAGTACTTGCAGTAGCCTCACCTGAGAATAATGTGCTTAAAGTTGGCAACACACTTCTCTGTTCATGAACTCTTTAGCCCCTGACAGACCAAACTAACATCCTAGAGCGAGTGGTGTCAGGGTCAACTGTTAAGTTGCCTCACGTCGCCTGTGCCTTGCCCAAAAAGCTGCTCTTCAACACAATGTAAAGACTAGAGCCGACCACCAACTAGCACTTGACATTCTGCATCTTAGTTTGAGATAACTGTCCAAACCAGCAGGTGGACGTGGTCTTTATTTGTCATTGAAAAAGAAACCAAAAACTAGGAGTGCTGATATGGGAACTGTTATGATAAAGCAGCATTTGCTAACAATTTTCACATTACTTTTGATTTCTAAAACTTTGCTTGACTCCTTCTTGTTCAGTTTAATGTGTTGAAGAAACGTATCTGTCCAGTCATCCAGAGGCAAAACACTAACGACAGGAGTTGTATGTCTGTAGGGGAACAGACAATCAGAATGTTTTCTGGCTGTTTCAACATGCTGAATTGGCTGAAAAATTGCCAGCAAGAACTGACTAGAACCAACAGGGCAGGACACACTAGGAAAAAACTAGGAAAATAGACTCTCACCAACAGCCTGACATAAAACCATAAAATGGCTGTGGACTGATTTTTTTTTTTTTTTTATAAAAGTAGGAACCATGCATCATTTGAACTGCAAAGAACTGTCATTAGGTAGGCAGGTAGGTAGGTAGGTGACTTTATTTGTACCTGTAGGTAGATTTTTTTTTGCAGCGTAACAGAGATAGCATCAATGTTAATTTAAAAACATTAGACAAAGAAGCAC
>JAUZTA010000018.1:2049236-2065586 GCA_034780835.1 Ctenochaetus striatus | reverse complement strand
TGACTTTGCTTTCCCAGAGGGGTTTTCCACATCACACCACTGCTTAAACGAGCACCTTGTTTCAGGGTCGGTTTAATTTTTCCCTCTACAGTGGGCCCCAGTGTGGCCCCTGAGGTTTAAATGAGCCACAACCTCCACTGACCACATAAAATGTTCTGACCTTGTATTTTAAGAGAGAAGGGGGGCCTTTTTGAATGGAGTAGGTCAATTTTTAGACTGACATCTTTGTATATGTCTCCTACATGATCACACAGAAGCCATTGCCTTTGCAAGCCATAGCAAGTGTTTCCCCTGAAGGGTTGTGCAATTTCAAGCATTTAGTAAAATGCCTCTTTTTACACTGTTGTATAATACTTAAAAATACTTCAATAGCTTGGACACGTCACATTTATTTTCCAAGTATTGTGGATGAAATTCATAAATATATTTTTTATTTTATATTCTAAGAAATTGCTGCTGTGCTGGCAGCAGAGCCTGCCAGGAGCTGACCAAAGTGTTACTGTAACTTTAAAAAGAGATGAGAAATGAACAGAGACAGAATAAGACTATTAAGATCAGGAAAATGTCTGTTAAATGAAGATGGGTTGGTTGGATGATTACCTAATTCAAACATGAACTTCCCAAGCTCCTCTCTCTTTCAATGTATTTATACACTGTAAAGCTGCCAAAATGACTCTTAAATGCCTCTATTAAACTGCAAGTTATCACATTGGCTGACCAATTGGTAAAGATTTACAGCAGTACAAGAACTGGATCATTTCCAACATTGGCTAAGCAGAATTTTCCAATGTACTAAAGAAGTAAAACACCTTGCACACTGATCCATAAAGTCCTGATGATAGGCAGGGGGCAAGGGGACTATTAAATTTTTCACATCAGACATTCCCATTGATCAGCTGAAGCCTCTTATCCAGCTCAGCTGCCTCCATGTCATTACATGGAGAGAGATCATAGGCTTCGTGCACCCAGCAGCGTGTTAATGAGCCAGTCAAGCGAAGGTAAGCCTGTGCACACCGTTGCATCAGGAATTGCGAGCGGGACTCGTAGAGGCAAACTAGATTTATCACGGTGCATTTGTGATCTCTTGGAGGTTGATGACCTTTTTCCCAGTTGTCTAATAAAAGTTTATACACGGCAGCCCGCAAACCTGTGACCTGATCTGTGAAGCTTTTTAGTGTCTGATATAAATATCATTTTATATTGTTCAGAATAATCTTACATTTGTTGTGGAATTTCATGCACTATTCAGATCTTGACAGTGATGATGGAGCGTGTGATCAGTGGCAAGTTTTTAGTTCACAGTCATGAATTTGTTATTTTAAGAACCAGATGCACCTTTCCAATGTGAGTTATTTAACCAGCACAAACTGAAAACAAGCTCTGTTTGTCTTATTTTGCTTTGCTTCTGTGTTATGAACAGACTTAAGCTGCACATTTATGTCTGGGTGTAATTTGTCTCTTGAATTTGTTGGCTTTGCCAGGCCTCTAAAATTAGAAGGGAAAATGAGTCCTACAGAGGTCTCTTTTATAATGGCAGCCTCTTGGGAGCGCTGGGCTGGTGTCAGTACCATGGTTAGCCACTGGGACAAATTGGCAACAAGACTGATTCGGCCAGCTTTGTGCAATCAAGGTGACATCATTTAACATCTGGCGGCAACAGATGCAGGTCTGTTGTTGTTAATTGGATCGCATTTGTTAGGACCAAATGTGCAGCTTGACCTTCCCGTAAGAACTGAACAGACCTGCTTTACTTTGATGCTGTTTCTGAATGAGATGTCAGGGCTGTGCTAAAGAGTTGGAAGCCTTGTTCATTGTGGTGACGCTTTAATTCTAAATGAAGGATACGCCATCATGTAAACCCAAGGTGAAATCATCCTTCACGTAATCACGTAAAAAGAGTCTATCTGAATCATTTAGAGTACATGTTCGAACCCTGACACTGAAACTTTGTTCCTTTATTAACATGTTAATATTTGCATACCTGACTAGTAGGTCTACTTTTACATTTGCTTGATCTTTTAATTTTTTTTTTTTTGTTGAGATTTGTTTTCTTTTTTTGTTTCTGTCTTTCTTGGTTTAACATGTTCTTTGCATGCAGAGATAAAAATGATTTTGTAGTTTCATGCACTTACTAAATCATGCATCCACATAATTTCTATTTTAGGATTAACATAAGGGAATTCTAACTGCATTTAATTTCTAACCTTGTGTCGTAAATAACACTTAAATGATTTTGTACCTCATATCTCAAGATGACTAAACATTTGTTAACATTCAACAATTCCATCAAATTTCTGACCATCATTGAACTGCAAAAATAAATGATTGCATTAATAATACGTTTTTCATTATTAAGGTTATCAGTACTATTCAATATATAATAATTCTAGTGTAAAACCCTGTGGTGTTGTCCAGACTCACCTCCATGTGTGTTTACATTATCTAACTGCACAAGACTTTGTATAATGAGTCAGAATGACATAAAGAACAATTAAAAAAGGTTCAAAAGCAGTTAACTTTTATTTTTCTTATGAAACAATAACTCATGAAAATTTAACAGCCACCGTGCGTTTTAATACTGTTGTGCCTTAACTTAAGTAATGTCCTAATGTAGCCAGACATCCTCGTAATGGATTTGGCCTAAAACATTAAACACAAGAGTCTCTGTTTCTTGTTGTGTATTTGTGCTGTGGTGCAGTCAGGCGCCAAATTACTGAGAGAATGCTGGAAGTGTTTGATAGTGTCTATTCTCAGCTTATCTTCTCGCAGTGACTGACTCTTAGCTGACGTGTAATTAACAGAAGACATTTAAAACACATCACACTCATAATAAATGGGAAGGAAAATACCTAGAATGGTCTGTGTTCCCTTATGAATGAGTAAAATGGCTGCTGGAGTCTTTATCTGTAACCACAGGAGAGAGCAGCACTGAGTGGCTGAGACACAGCTGTGGATTGTTCGATTATATATGAATTATAAATACATAGAAATTGAGCTGTGTTTACAATCATGGATTCAGTGAGAATTAAAGCTGTTTTTGAATTACGAAATTCACCCATTTTATAGTGGTCTTCCATTTACCCTCACAATTTCTGCTGTATCAGGCAATTAAGCTTTCAGCCATCACAGGAGCTCCTGTAATGGACCACACATGAATGTTAAATCAACCCACCACTGGCGTCTCTCCTCCTGCCAAAGTTGACAACTGTAATGAGTCTGTGATTAAATTAGGGAAATCAGTACAATGGGGCTTGTGTTCATTGACTTTGCAGGCCTTGTGTCATTAATTTAATCAAAAAATCTTTCAAAAAGATTAATAAAGCATGATATTTTCTCTGCATGACTGGATTTGTGTTGACTGGAAAAATACTCAACACAACAGGTAGAACGAAGGAAAGCCAAAGTCTTAGACTGAATGTGATTAGGATTTAAATGTTGCTTGTTCAAATTGCATAAAGCCCCTTCTCATGAAAACCAGGGGCTCTCAAACTTTTGTCAGTCATGAAAAATAAAAGTGGAGGGGGAAGCATATTGTAGGGTAAGGGCTGCATGTAATGTTTCATTAAGTTCTTGCAGTTAAAAATTGAGTTAAGTGAAAAACTTAGTAGTTTTAGCTGCTGTAACCAGACAAACTTAATGGGAAAAAGATCCCTTAATCACTTTCAGAATGACATCAAATGAAGTAAAACATCAGTGCAGCACAGGGACTTTGTGGACAGCTGTGGAGAAGGTGTTGAGGTACTTTCCTCACCACCAGAGAGCAAGATACTGAACCACTGGCCAAAGTCTTCACTTGACATCAACAAATATTTACTGAAGTTCCTTTAGGAGGCAGATGTTTTGCGATGTTTTCCTTGATTTACTAGTGTCTCATCCTGTCACACCGAGCTATGGTGGGAATCCTGTCTCCACTACCTGTAAATGATGATGAGCCCTTAAACTAAATTAGATTCTCAAAATCTAGCCTGAAACATCCCTTTGGCAACCTTTTGTAGACATGGCAGATGCCATGTTCATATTTTTTCACACTTTAAGCTTTAATCGTAAAAGTTTTTTTTTTTTTAAACAGTTGGACTGAAATACACTTTGGAGGCTCTAGCTTAGCATTAGTCATCTCATGTTTGGGGATAGAGAGTGTAGGAGCTGTAATTCACAGAATCCATTTTCATTGCTCTCAATTATCTGCTGGATTATTGCTAGAAGCTGTCTCAGAGATAAATTCTAAAGTACTCAATAGTGGTTAGAGCCATATGCTGGGTTAAGGAACAGTACTAATTACAGCAGATAAGTCCCACCCCCACCCCCACCCCTGTGGAACAGTGAATAATTCAGATGGCTGTGATTTAAATGCAGCCAACAGCCATAAACTGGAAGCCTGATCATGTGCCCAATTTAGATTATGTGCCTTGTTTTTCTGTCCTGTTTGTCTCACTGTCTCCCTTTTTTCAGTTTATAATGTAAATCTATGTTACTGAATCTCCATTTTGTGCTTTTATGGGAGATTGGTCATATAGATGATCTATAAGTAGAGAGAAAAATGTGTTGAAGTTCTGGACTTTTACATATAAACGAACATCTGTTACATTCAAGCCCTGGTCACAAAAGTCCACACAAACCAGATTGCCAGATCTCTCCCTCTGTATTTCTCTGTATAGTGGAGGTTTTAAATCTGGTGTCTGTGATGATGTTACCACAATGTACCAGTAGTGGTGTTTGATGTCAACCAGCAATAATTTGTTTGCTCAAGCAGAAGTGGGGAGCAACTGTGATGACAGAGAGGGCTGCATCAGCCAGGAGAGCCTGTAGAGCCTGCTGTCATAAGCACCTTGATGGTATTTGTGTAAATACTCTTACTGCCAGAAAGGGAGACCCTGCAGATTTAATACTTAATTTCATGTAACTTCCGATGACTCATGTTGTATTTAACAGGGATTAACTTTAACTTTGTGTGGCATTTCTACACCCATTTATGGATAACTCTGCAAAAGTAAAAATAAAACATATTAACTTATAAAATCTTTTGAAGGATTAAGATTTATAAGAAAAAATCAGGCATACTTAGACTTTCTAAAAAAGAAAAAATAATGTGTATGACACAGCTGCTAATGTAACCTGGCTAGCATCACTTAGTAATCAGCTAAGTTGGGTCGTGCTTGGCAGACACTGCAGGACATTACCTCTTCCTAGTCACCTAATCAAGTTAATTCCTCCAACCGTTTAAAAATTTTCATACACTATGTGATTCATACTGTGCACTTGTAATGTCAGCTTTTATTCTTGTCTGCCTTCCCTGGCACTTGGTGGGGTTGTGGAGTATGAAGAAATACCACAGACAGCCCTGTTCTTCAGAGATAAAATGTTTGAACTGCAAGCAGTTCGTGCTCCTCAGGATACTCAGACTAGCTCCTGATTATCAGTCAAGGTGTTAAAAGTGATTGTGTCACAAGTGAAATGCATTTTGTTATCCTGAATGTATTCATTTAACTAAATATAGTTAAAGTAAATATAGTTAAGTAATGAGTAGCATATAATGTACAGACACTGTATATACATATTTTTTATGACTCCTTACATGTCTGGTGGGACAAGTAGATTTTTAGCTCTGCGATGGTTAATACAAGAGAAAACCAAAAAACAAACAAGTGTCTGTCACTTAAGGTGTCTCCCAGAATCACTTCTGTTGTATTCTCTTTTTGTGTCACTTTTTCTAAAAATGCTGCCCATATGTTATTAAATGATGCTGCGGGTATGTTGTTAAGTTGATAAAGATGTTTTATGTTTCATGTGTTTTGTCTGTTTTCATTTGTTGTCTTAATTTTTGTGTTTTTAAATTCTGCATGTGCTGTTAAGTTAACAAAGATGTTTTTCTCAGTTCGCTTGTGTTTTGTCTATTAGGATTTGTTCTTTTACTTTGCAGTTCAGTGTGCCCTTCTTGAATACTGTATTTATGTTAGCAGTATTCTTGTGTTTTTCAACATAGGGAGTAATGCTGGTTTTACATACGGCCTTCATCCTACAATCAGTAAAAACACATAAGCATAAGCAAGCACAGCGACCAAACAAACCCTGTGTCACTGGACCCTTTGGACGAGATAACTCCACCCACATACAAAAGTCTTTCATGCCTGCAGCTCCTAATGGCAGTGGATACACAGGTGCAAATTCTGTAATTTACATTTAAACATATGTTTTATTAATTTCATTAATTTTATATTTTTAATATATTTTCATAATTACAAGTGCAAATTAAATCTTCACAAGAGTAATGCTGAAAAACAGGTGATAAATAAACACAAAAGGCTGAAAAAGAAAATAGAATGAACCGTCATCATCATCCTCTAATCTCAAAGAAGATCAGATTGTTCTTAAACATACTATCCAGCAGTCAGTGTGTATGCTGGGGAGGGAAGATGGGGATATTGATCTTTAGGTGCCAGGAAACCCTGTTCTCCTATTTCCACTGTAATGAAACATAATCGCTTTGAGAGTGGCAACTTTGCCTCAAAGAAAGCCATCAAATGATCTCAGCCTTTTCCAGTTGGCACAGAGTCAGGCGTGTGTGTGCTTGTGTGCATGTGTGTGTGTGTGTGTGTGTGTTCGTGTAAAGATTGAGAAAGGGATGAAAGAGAGAAATAGAACGCAGAGGAAATGAGTTGAGCAATACTCGGGTTTGGTTCCTGGTCAGAATGGGGCCTTTCTGCATGGAGTTTGCATGTTCTGTCCGTGTCTTAATGCATGCGTGGGTTTCCTCTGTGTTCTCCAGTTTCTCCCACCACCATAAACATACAAACGGACGCTGTACAGAGGAAGCCCATTGATACGAATTCCCCCCAAGGAGATCAGTTAAGTTAATATTATTATTAATACTATTATTACTATTTTAAATCCTTAAGGAGTAGCAAAACACCAAGCTGAAAAACAGCTTTTTTTCCCTCTGAAAATTTCGAATGTGTTGCCATGTTGCACTCATAAACACGACCAACTGTGGTGTCAGGTTGTACTGAAATAAACTAATACATAATTACAGCAAAATTAAAGCTTCAGTTGAAGCTGAGCAATTAGTCAATAAATCAATTAGTTAGTCAGCAGAAATCAATCATCAACTATTTTCACTCAGTTGCTCTCTAATTTATTTTCATTTGTGCAGGAAATATAAGTATAAAACAAAGAGCAAACATAATTGATGTGCCATGTGCACTGTGTAGCCTTTAAGCCACCATCATTGCATCTCAGTTCAATGACGTATGGTTAATTTACTTAACTGGGATATCAGTCACCATTTGTTTGTTATAGTAGAGCCTTGATTTCATCTCCAATGTGGCTCTTCGAAGTATCACTGTACACTCTTAAAAATGGTAATAGAGTAATAGATGACTTGGTTTTGAAAAAGATTAGGAATTCAGTGAAGTCATGCAAGACTTAGGACACCATAATCCTTTTGGCTTGGCTTTCCAAGTCTTCCTTAAAGGAGGGGTTTGAAGAGGAAACATGTTTCCCTTTTTAAATGTTAAATGCTGTCTAAATACAAGCAGCTATTTAGGAACTTTATGTAAAAAAAAAAATGCAAAATTGGAAAATTAAAATTGGAAAAACTATTTGAATGAGGAAGTATTTGATCAGGGAATACTGCTCGAAAATTTTAATACTCTGTGCTACAAATATATTTTGGTCAGTGTATTACAAGCACTGAGGTATGGTATGCCTGAGTTAATGCTTGAGGGGTAAACATCATAAATTTTCAAGTTTTCAAAAACTTCTTAGACCTTTTGATTTGTATGTCTCCCAGTTCCTTGGCCGTGGTTCTTAGTAGCTTTAAATATTATTGCCGAGGAGGAAAAACATGAGCAAACTAAAACATAAGAGTGAGAGAGGGATAGAGAAATAGGCAGAGAGACCTTTTTACATATTAGCCCAACTGACATTTACTCTCTGTCAGCCTCTGTCTGAGCAAACAGTAAGGAGAGAAGGAAAAGCTAGTTTGAGCCAGAAAAGTGACCACAGCTGTCAGGTAGAGCTGTGTGTCACTGAACACTTACACCCATTTATAGAGAAGGACAGAGGAGCGAAAAAGCAATCACTGGGCAATTTAGCAGTCTTTTAGCCCTCCATTGTTGCCAGTGGGGAGCAGAGCACAGCCAGGGATGCTCATCTGATGGGATACATTTATACAGCAACTGTTCCTCTGCTTTCTCTGCTTTTAGTGCTCATTAGAATAAAAGGAGTCAGTCTCTGTTTTCTGGTAATAAAAAATGAACTTAACTTATTCATCATTTAGAGGCAGGATCTCATTTACAGTTAAGTCTATGTTATGATAGGAGGTTTTACTTCCTGCTGGAATTCAAAGCAAAATGGGGAGTGTCATTAGAACCGCAAAGAAAAGATGCTCAGAGGCTGTGAGGAGCCTTACATCATTGCTGTTGCTATGCAACACAAACTTCAACAACAACTTGCATGCTACATCCTATTAGTGTTTAGCCTGCTAACAAGCGAAACTGAGATGATGACGTTTTAAAGTAAAAATGGGTAAAATGAAGATACAGATTTGGTTCGGGTTTGGCTTTAAAATTGCAGTTCAAATACACACACGCACACACACACACACACACACAGTCTCACACACGCTGAAAAAAGTATTATCTGGAGTGCAGTTTATCCATTCAGATGGCGTCCATGTGATTTATTGACATTTGTGCATATTGAAATGAACTCAACCCATTAAAATAGAGCTGAATGACATTTTGTACTATTCAAAATGTCCAAACTTGACATTTAAAAGTCCTGACAACTACATCTGTTTCCAAACAATAACCCACATACAAAAATAATTAAAGCCTTTTTTCCAGACCTGTTTCTTCCCCTGACTCACAGGTTGTCAAATATTGTCGTCATGCCCTCCTTTGGAGAAAGTGAAATTTCCAGATCCCCTCCCCATCCACCACATTCTTTTTTTTTTCTTTGAGTAATTTGTTGAGCAAATAAAATTAATTTCCATTTCACTAGATTGTTCCATCAGACTGTGCTTTTCAAAAATAGAGAAAATCAAATATCAATTTGCAATAACAATAACAATAAACTAAACTAGATTGGTCTCTACTCGTTTCCTACGTCATTTGCTGCAAATCTAAGAGTGAGATACGCGTTGTCGTATTTTCCCGTATTGGGTTTTGGCAGTTGATCAATGTTAGCCATATCCCACTGTGTCTAGTCTGCATCTGAAGTGTCATCTGTTTTTCATTTTGCCTCTCTAATATATTTCTCCATTTCAAACATAGACTCTCTCTCTCTGTGTCTGATTGTGAAATCACCTTGGAAGCATGCTCTGTTTGTTTCGTTGTGTCCACCAAATGTTTGTTGTGTCTCCCGATAAATTCGACAAATGAGTCCAATTCGTTCTAAATCCTTTACTTTGCTTCCTTGTTTCCTATGCAAAAATTAAAAAAATATCTGCACTAGTTATCTGTATACAGTTTCCTTTTCAGACTTTAATTTGCTGAGCTGCATTGTGAGTAAAACAAGACTAAATGTTCTCCAGCTGTGTACAAACTGTATTCATCCATTTCCCTGCTTCAAAAATGAGAAATTCCAGTCATTCTGAATCCTAATGTAAATGTGTCATATCAATCTTTTTAAGGGTTTCTGACAGCAATGTAATAATGGCCCTATAATGTCCTATACACAATGGGATTTGCTACAATCAATCCTCTCTCTGTACTGTATGTACAACAAAACTGTAAAACAAAACCATCTGCATTAATTCCCCTTCATCCACTCAACTCTGCTGACACGGGCTGTTCATGCAGCATCAAGCGCTTTTAGTCATGTTGTCACCAAATAGTGATCACTCTATTATCTTTTAACTTTTATTAGCCTGCACACCTGCAGTTCATTTCCCTCAGCAGCAATATTTGTCCCTCCATCCATAACATTCACCCACAGTCAGAGGGATGCTCCATCAGATTTCCTTTGATAAGTGACTGTGAGACTCTTTGCATGGCTGATGATGCTCCACAGTTCATGTGGTCCTGTGCTGACAAGCAATGGTGTTAAACAAGTAATTGGTTTAAAAATCTAAAAAAGGGAAGTTCTGATACCAATTGTATTAATGTTGGCCCACTGTTTGATGCTGCGCAAAACACGTATGCTGGGTTTTTTCCAAATCATTGTTTATGAAAGACAGAGATGAAGTTGGTAAGAACAAGGAGACTGAACCAAAATAGTAAAAGTTGCAGCTGGTAGTCCAGAACAACAAACTGAATAAATGCAGATCACTTTACAGAGTTGAGGGAAATGCAGACCTGGGTGATAATTTAAAAAGTTGATAATCTCTCTGGATTTTTCACTAGGAGAGACCTTTTATACATTTAATGTAGTCATGGGATCGATTTTTTTAATGTTAGAATAATAATTAGTGTAACTATTAGATTTTATTTAGAAGTCAAATTCTGGATAGGTCTGACAGATTAGACATACAACTCATGTGAACTGGTGGGTGTGGACATGAGTAACAGGGCTATTGAGCTATTAAAAATTTCAGGCAAAGTCTAATTTAAATAGTATGTACTGTATGTCTTGAAATTTAAAGCATGTGACTGCATACACTGCTGTGCATTTCTCTTTTATGCATAATGTATAGAGACAATGCAGAATTCAGTCTGTTCAGGGACTAAAGTGCCTTTGCAACCATTTAGCTCAACCAACCGCTCTCATGTCAAAGGTGTTAAGTTTTCATCCACTCACATCTTTCAAATATCAGTGGACCAGTGAAGGTGAACGCAGGAGGTAATCCCTCGAGTCCATGTGTTAGCGCTCAGCTGAGCTACATCCATGTGTTTCAATTACAGTTAGAATGAAGGGCAGTGAAGGACATGGTTGCTGAAGGAAAATGAATGCACAGTTGAATTGTACAGGGACCGCCCACCAAGACATTCAGAGGTTAGGCTTTTGTTGTAAGTGACACTTCGAGTTAATCAACCATGCCAGCTAGTTCAACAGGCCATATAAAGGCTTTGTATTGATCTAAAAGAACACTGGTGACACTCGAATAGGTTGAATAAACATTGGCCAACCAAGTGTTCATTGCTTTGTCTAAATGTGTAATCTGCATGACTCAAAGGTTATCTGAACCCTATCCTTATGTAAGAGTCAATAAAACACTATTTAAGCAGGGTAATGTAAATAAACCCTGACCCTTATTGTTTTCAAAGTCACACTGCTCATCCCTATTCAGCACCCTATAAACTGCTCACTTAGCCATAGAGCTAATGTGACCATGCGGATGATGTTTTACAAATGACAAATTTCATTTCCATTGCTCACAGTGGGGTTTTATGCCTTGTTTTATCATCCGGATTAAGACTGGCTTGCCCTCCAACGGACAGAACAGGCAAGGTAATTACTTTCATCAGCCCCTTTTCACCTGCTCCGATAGTCAGGATTCATTAAGCTTATCAGTTTATTAATCCACTTGTAGTTAAACACTGGGGACCTCTGGGGTCCTGCTTACCAGAAAGGAATATCACCTGTCTCGTTATCAGCCTGTGACATTCATTGAGCATGACCCTATATTCTGGCTTACTTCGAAGAACAGTCAGACAAGGTCACCACCCTCAAACACCCAAATTAGCCTCAAGTTAGAGAAAAACTTTCTTCTGCATTTGCCAAAGTTAATTAAGGTATCTCAGAAGTTTGGTTTTAATTAAGGAGGAAAAATGCACGGGTGTACTGTTTTGCTTGAGAAAAGTTTCTATGTCTTGCACTTGATTTAAGAGCTGGGAGTGCAGAGAGAAACAATACTGACTTGAGTCTACTGAAACATGCTAAGTGTAAGGTACAGAAAACTCACATTTCCTTAGATAAATTAGAATGAAATGAGCTTCTACATATCCAGAGTTATCTGCCATAAAAAAAAAAAGATTTCGATGAGCTTTGAATAAACCATGTTGGGAAGTATTGCTCCGATCAGTTGGCCAGTGCAAGTTCAATCCTTATGCAGCTGCAACCTTAAAATAACAAGCGAACTCTGACCTTAATCCATCTTGATTGTTGACCTTTTTTTTTCTCTGAAGAGCATTAAGGCAAAAACTTAAACTGCTCTTTTTAAAGCACATTCAAGACACAGTTTTAATTGTTATGTTAGACACTTTATTAAAGCCCATTACAGCAGCATTATAGCAGCCGAACTCCTGATTGACAACCCAGTCTCACACTGTACAGCTGTGGGCACCTGTAATTAACATGCATCCTGGGTGCCTGAAAGCTTGAATGGTAGTTTACACCAGTGCTTCTCGATTGTTTTCTGTTAAGCCCCCCCTAGGAAGAAGAAAACATTTTACACTCCCCCACCCACACGATTGATTAGACGTGTCTTTGGAGCTCATCTATTTTGCAGTGATCACCCAAGACACAGCAGCATGAAAGCGCCACTGCCACCTATTGTAGCGGATGTGCAATTACACTTTATTCTGGTACATCAATGAAAAAGCAAACGGTAGTTTCGCCGTGGATGTTTCCCGGGGTCACACATTTGAGAAGCACTGGTCTACACTGTCAAAGCTTTCAGGTACTTTAGAAGCAGTGTTTTGGAAGAGAACAACTAACTTGTTGCAGCTTAATAGATTTTTCATTCAGGAACTTAGATTTCCTGATATGCTTATCATGCTATTGACAGCAGTGTTTCCCTGAGAGTGAAAGTATCGCTGTGGTGTGTTATGTGTTGTGTTTAATGTGTGAAGGCTTTAAACCTAATAAAACAGCAAAATAACTGTCTGTGCTCCTTTCAAAGTCATGTTTGTGAGTGAGAGTGAAAGCTGGAACATGTGCAGCTCCAAAAATAGAAAAATCAATATATGTAATAATATTATCAACATGTTTACAGTTATATATATAATCAATATAATATGTGGCAAGTAATTCAGTTCTCTACTATACATGATCGATAGGAAACCTTGTACAGTGCAGGCTAGGTATCTTATATAATAAAGCAGCTTCATCATCATCCTACCAGCTGGCTAGGTAGCTAACTTATTTGCTATCTGTGCTGTGTTTTCCTTAAAGAGGTGCTTGGTGTCTGTCGCTGAGACACATGGTGAAGTTTGAGATATTTCCTTCCTTGCACCTGCCCTGTCTTAGCCACCTTGCTAGTATTGCCTCGTAGATAGGCATTTCATCCTCTATATCACTTGCACTGTAGATGTATATTACCTACAACTAGAAGCAAATTATTGGAATTTACTTTTGTGGTATGCAAGCTACAGCACAGCAGCAAAACACATTGTATTGTACACATTGAGATATTAGACAAATGTGGCTGATAACAGTGAGGATACACGTTGCTCTTATGAATAATTAGACACAGAGCTCAGTGCATTTCTGCCTTTTGTGTTCCTTTTTTTAGCAGGCTGCCAGAGTGTTTGTACTTTGTAGATGATAATCAGTTGAACCTCAGCAGCAACTACAGTAATGAGATCCCACAGACGGATGATTCATACCTTTATCTTGTTTTATTTGAGTTTATAGGTTCAGTTAATTCATCCATACAAATGTCTAGTAGGCAGGACTGGGCAATTCAAGCTAAAATACTCCATATTCGCTAACTGTTGGACCATTCTTCAAAGGTTTTCATCCCTGTCTCCCTCCCCTGTACAACAAACACACACACACATCATGACAGACAGAGAGAGAGAGTGAGCGTTTTTACCAGGTTTTCAGCAGTATGCCACTCTGGCATTGATTTGGTCTACAGAAAAGCACTCTGTGTTTACTGTTACATACAATTAAGTTCGAAGTGCTCTCCATGAATCTGTGGTCAGAGACAATTTTCCAGCATTTGCCAACTGAGTGCACTGTTCATTTAATTAATCATAATGTAATTTTTTCAGTTTAAAGAAATATTTTTTCTTGATCAGACAGTAAGTCAGAATCAACAATGCTATTAAACTTAAATAGCCTTTGACCTCCAAATAAGATGAGGGAAAACATGTCTTTAGTTACCATTTTTAAGACGAGGGCATGCGTTTGTTTTGCGCGTCTACTCTCAAACTTGCTTTTTGTGGTGACAAAGCTAGCCAATGTTTATCAGTGGATGGTAGAGATCCCTCCGCTGGGTGCTTAACTCTAAAATAACTGTGCAAAGTCCTGTGATATGCCAGCTTCACCTTGTAAAGTTTGCATTGCACCTCATTCTAATTTAGTTTTTTGAAACCGTTTCACAATGAACTTTTTGGCAGCTGTAGCTGTCTCTGTGTGCCTCTCTTGTTTGTGTATTTGCTACCATCCTATCTCACAGTGTTGTACCAAATGCTATAAATGCTATACTGCATATACTTTTGTTCTGTCCTCCTTGTAGCTGCAGGGTCTCTGCCTGCACAAAGAACCATGAAGTGATCAGCTGTGCTATTAGCAGAGGTGGTCCATTGTCGGCCTGAGGCGCTGCAGGCCGCTTGGTTTGATTAGCATCATTTGATTACCACTGTTTTAGTGCTGAGCATCTGTGGCACCACATGCTGAAAGAGTCTGCGTAAATGTGAGTGAAATGAAAATAGTAGGAATGTCTCTCAGAAACATCTTACATCCTACTGGTGTCGGGTGGTGAGGCGTCTGTCTCCAAATGTCAGCTTTTAAGGCACAAAGGGAAACAAGCTGTGTTTAGATCATCTTGATAGTAGTTGATAGGCCTGATTGAGCATTGAAGTCATCAGCATTGCAAGCAGAGAATGTTACAGTTCTGTTTACATCAAACAAACTGGAGTTAGAGTGATGTGACTCGTCAGTGCCATAATACAGTAGCAGAGAGCACTCAAATCCAAGTCTGCATGAATGTACTTTTGCTACCAAAATATACTTATTTTTCAGTTGCTAATTCCTGAAAAAGATTGAGCACCTTTGAGTCTGAGGCCATTGTGTTTCTGATATTGGGTCACATGGGGCTCCAATTATGTTAGGTTTAATAATTTGTGATTGGCTATCTAAAGTTAATAATACAGGATTTAATTTACATTAAATCCACCTTGGGGCACCACCCTTAAAAATGGAAATAATAGCCAATCTTTTAATCAGTCTCATAAAATTACTTACTATCAATTTGGAACTATGATAATTAATTAATTTGATAATTATAATCATAATAAAAAGTCCTAATCAACTGTCAGTACAGACAAATAAATGACTTGTGTCAAAAGCATTTATTTAACAAATACCAAACCAAACACACAATATCTAAACTACAATATGCACTATTGTATATGTACGTGTGCTCGTGTGTGTGTGTCTGTGTGTGAGAGTGTGTCTGTGTCTGTGTGTGATGGGCAGACAAAGACAAGATCGCTGACTCAAAATGGTGGTTAGGACTACATGGCTTAAACAAAGGAATCTAAAACAATGATGGTCAAACTGAAGATTATGGCCAGCACCACATGGCTAGTGGGCGAGGTTAAAGGTTTCTTTGTTAAGGCTCAATGCATGGAAGCTAAAGGTACCAGGTTAAGAAAGGGGGGTTGGTTTCACACACGTTGCTCACATACAAGTTAATGGATGTGATTCCAGTCTTATGTGTGTGAAATGTGCAACTAACTTAACAATAACCAAGCTTAGACATAAAGCTCAAGAATACATTCAATAATATCATTGCAACAATGACAACAGTTGAATAATTCTCTGTTTAGCTTTGCTATCTTATGCTAGGTTATGCCCAGTTACGTTACCCAGTCTTTTGAGGGAAAAGATGTCCTTTTCGGTGCGTTGCTTTGTCAAGTCCATGAAGCTGCAGGCTTGTGACGACGTTGAGTCCAATAAGCTGCAGGTTTATGAGGCTTCACAGGCTGGTCTGGCCCTCTGGACCCTGGGTTTCTGAAGACCACTGATGCCTCATTTGTTCCATAAGTTAGCAGCTCATGGCTAACTTTGGTTTGTGACTCCCATTGCTTCTAAGTCTCAGCTGGCAGACCTTGTGCAGAGATGGTTTCTATTGTCTGTGTTCACACCTAGATGTGAAATCTGGGGAACTCTGGGAAGTTGAGTTTCTGCCCTTTTTCTGAGTTCCTGAGGGTCTCATCTGGGACTCAAGACTCAGGCCAGATTTCTTAGTGAGGTGTGGTCTGCAAGGCCTTTCTTTGTTGTACTCACATGGTGAGGTCCCAACACTGAAAATTTTACTCAGTCCAAGGTTCCTAGTGAGGGAGTTTGTGTCACTCTGGGTCTTTACCACACATGAGAAACCTTTTTTATATGAGAGGTGTCAGTTGAGCTGATTTCGGCATCTGATTGGACAGTCTCTGGGATTCCTTCTCCAATTTAGAAATATAATTTGATAAAAGTAATAAATTGAACAAGTGAGAGCAGGGAGAAAATTTAAAT
>JAUZTA010000018.1:1987157-1998221 GCA_034780835.1 Ctenochaetus striatus | reverse complement strand
ATTCATTCATGTTCATGACAGGTGTCATGTCATGATTATGACAGTCTTATGAACCCGTATTCAAATAAAGTGTTACCGACAGAATTAACCAGAAGCACAGCAACCTTCGGGGCATGGTTATTGTCATTGTTTTGTTTTTGTTTTTATAAAATGTTGAAGCCTCAGATGTCTTTCTTATATCTCTCAGTGTAGAATTTCCCTCACAGCTTGTAAGCAAAGAACCGAAATTTTTATCATGTCCAGGAAATTTGAAGTTCTTTAGCCCCATTCAACTGTACCTCAACTGCAGGAATCATTTCTGCTTCAAAGATATCAGTCTGCCATTTTCTGTAGATTTTTCTGTCATGTGACTCCCCTGCGGCTGTGTCCTTCAAACAGGAAAAAAGTGGAAACAGTGATGGAGTCTATATTGGTGTGCTCATCCATCATTGATTCATACAGACACACTATTTGTATGCAAATGATCCCTCATTCTGCTCTGAATTGGGCAGTTAATGGTGTTCTAGGGGCAATCTGTCACTCTGTGTACTCGACAGGGCTTTTTCATTCATTCACATGTCTGTCCTGCACCGCCGCATTCATATGGCTCATCTTTCACACAGAAGGCACGTGTGCTGTAGAGATGATCATGGTGAGTGGTCTTCAGATAACTGCGAGAGGCTCTCTCATATATTCAGTTAAATACATTCCCCAACAACTCAACACACACACATTATACACACTTAAAATATCAAACTACCAGATACAGCCAGCCTGCTGCAGAATGTCTGACGTGCAACAAGTATGGCTGAAAAGCAAAAGGAACATTTGTATCTTTGTGTGATAGAGGTCATCTATTAATTCAGAAATTCTGTTTTATGTGTAAGGTTTAACTCATTCAAATATCCTGTTCATTCTAATGGAAATAACTTTTCTAGGATGTTTAGATCTATCTGATTCCACCAAAATACAAACATGTATTTGTCTGGACATCCACAAACCAGTCACAGTTTCCCAAATTATCCAAAGGGAACTGAAGTAGAGCCACACCCCCTTTTTCAGCAAGCATAGCTGACCATAAGACCCATTTCATCAGTTTCACACAATATTAAAGTATATAATAATTGTGTTTAATCTATTTTTGAAGTAAAATATGAGATGTTGTGAGAAATTATGTATTACTGCATGTCAAAATATTCTGAAATTGACTCATAACTTTTACTCAGATTTTGCAAAAATAAAAGAAATAAATAAGAAAGATGGTCTAAATGTCTTTTTTGATAGTTTGATTTGTTTACAAAAGTTATCTTGCAATGTGTCCTGTTGATTATATACATAGAACTTTCAGCTTAATTAAAATATAAATATAACCTTTTTCATCATAAGGTTGTTTCTCACATTCTGATTCATGTCCATTTGAAATACACAGAAAAATAACAAAGCATTTTGATCAATTTGTTTTGACTGCTAATGATTGTTGAGTGCATTTCGAGTAGAAAATCACCACAATTACATTTTTCGTGTGTTAGGAACAAATTGTATTCTGAAAGGGTTGTTAAGTTGTAATCCTCAATTGATTGGGTTAATTCTCTCTGAGCAGCTACTCGGGCAGAAATCCAACAGAAGAGTTGCTGAGTTTGTTTGTAGAAAAACTGAAAAGTTTAATAAAGACATCAGTCAAAAATAATTGCAACAACTAATTGCAATGTGACTCCATACTGCAAACAACAGAAGGAGTTCTTCACGTCATTCTATTGCTATTTTTTGATTACTTGCAAAAAATAAAAATGATCTACTGACAAAAAATGCATAAAGATAATGGAAATACTGACAGTAATGATAACACATACAGAGACTGAATGTAAATATACTGAATGTCTCTTGCTTAAAAAATTCAGGTTATAATTGGTATCATATGGGGTTTGATTTATTAGAAATCTTTAGGATTTCAAATCTAAAACAACGACAATAAGAAAAGAAATACAGTGAATTTTATTCATGTTTCAGTAAAGTCTAAAAAGTAGTTCAATATATGATGTTTTTAAAAGTAGTTCTCAGTTGCACTGGCCTGTTTTCAGCAGCTGACTGCAGCCTACTCAAATGTTTGCCTAAATTTGTATTTTTTGGTTCCAGTAATGTTTGAAACAAGCCATAAACTCCAGGCTTAGGAGAGTGCTTTTAATATTTATTGAATTATCAACTTATTTCCCAAATGGGAAATAATTATTTAAAGATAAAATCTTGCAACAGGGTGATGAATTAAAAGGCATCCCCAGATGACACCCTTGCTGCAATATTTCCTTTTAGACAAGTCCAAAAAATAGCCAGCAGGTATTAAACCTTTAACCTTTGCAGTATTAAAGCCTTGCTGTACCCACTGAGCTACACCTATCAAGCACCACCCACTCATTTTTAGTTAGTTGTTTTGTTTTTTTTTATTTTAAGCAATTTCTTTTTCTGTGAAATTCTAATCAAGGCTGTCCTACGTCACAGCAAAACTGTTAACCCACTCTGTATGTGAATAATAAGAGCAAGCTTTTGTTTGGAATTACGTCACACACGCTTGAAGCTTGAAGTTGGCTGCTTAACCGCAACTAAAAGAGGCCACCCACGTCAAGCCATGAGGAACATCACTGAAAAGGGAATGCTTCAAAAGATGCCAGTAATAGTTCATCAAGGGCTGTATGAAAGGAGGCCTGTGGCATTGGAGCTACTTTGGACAAAGTGGCTTTGTACTCACAGTTTCACTCAGTTCTTAGATTGAAACCATAGCTTCGCCCAGGTGTGGAAGCAACTCTGTAATTTGAATTTATTTGATTGGATCCTACTTAATGCCTACAGTGCACAAAGACTTACTCACTGTGTCCTGCTTAATCAACATCAACCCACATTTCTTCACCGAAAGACATAATCTACACTCAGTCCATTAGGTTCATCTTACCTGTAAGTCATTTTGTTTGCCATAGACTCTATAGTCTTAAGCTTAAACAAAGACTAGCTTTAGCTGTATCAGGCTTGTTGTGTGAGTAGGAAAAAACACTTGTGATTGTAACTTTCCACAATACAAACAACACACCAAACTCTTCATTTGTCACGTTAGTATATTGACCTTGGCAGTCTTGCAGTACAACTGTAGAATTATTAGTAATGCACTAAAAATCACAACTTACAATGAGAGCAATACTGAAGGTCAGTGGTCTTTGTCAGACAGATATGTAAGTATTTTTTAAGAAAAAAATACTTTTATTACAACTGGCTTCAGATGACTTATTTTCCCACAAACAACATGTCATATATGATGATGGTCAACATAGCAAAAGTGTTAGTAAGCAGTCACTTATTTTACAGACAAAAGCAACAAACACACGAACATGAATTTTGACTCAAGTTCTCTGGCAGTCATATGAATGCTGTACAATTATTCTGTTTAAGCATTGTTTTCTGTCTCCACCAACACCTGGGGGAAATATCTTACCCTTAAGCTGCTAAATAATCCACTCTGCTCACTAGCTGGTCTGCAGCAGTGTCTGCATAGAGAGTGGTGCCAGACAGGTTGAGTACAGTGGGTTTGAGAATTTGTTTATCATTTATATTCGACAGTGATTGACACCTTTACATTACACATAGTCCATTGTTAATATTAAACTGCTAATCATTTAAGAGAGGTACCCCAAAACATTTTTGGGGAATACCTATCAGACATTTAGTCAGCCTTCCCTCTGTAAATATTGTGAAAAGAAATAAATCACCAACTTTCACAGAAAACTAATTGCAGTTTTGTTGTTTTTTGACAGCAATGCATCACATTCCTGCCACACTGACTCCCTAAAGTAATTCTCAGTCATTATTGTGATAAAGTCTGGAAAAGAAAAGAGATTAACTATTCACACTGGTTATTTTGTCAGTCTATGATCAATTTCATGCTTTGTTTAAGTAGACTGTTATATCATTTGGACTTCTGCATCACTGCAATAAAAAATAGAAATACTGAAATGTAGATGTAGATGTTTGTGTTGCATGTACAAGGATCAACAGGCAGTGTAAGGACCTTTGGATTTCAGTTTGCAGCCATGATGGCATGTTGCTGTAGACAATTAATTTGCCATTCCTAGCACTCTTCTGGGGCAGACTGAAATTTCTCCACAAATAAATGTTAGTGCATGAATTTCACTAACTTTGTCAAGATATTAATTTAAATTTATGCTGTTGCAGCAAACCAGCACTTGAGCTAACCATTACAACTGATGAACAACTTTGGTAAGAAGTTAAGTTATGCATAAGCCAAGTGCAAAATGTTCCTAAAAACAATAAAAAGAACACTGGAGAATCTTTGACCTAAAGTGACATCATCCTCAGAGCTGACATACTCAGGAACGTGATCCACCGTCTCTTTTCTCCTCCTCGATCTGGGTCACCTTTGTTTCAGTGAAAGTGATGAGTCACCGCCTGTTCTCAACAATCCTCTGATGATGTTATCTGATTCACCTTTACTACTGTTCTCCTGACCACTTACTGTGGTTCAGAGAACATGTTACTCTGAGAGAAAGACACAATGAAAATCTCAACGTCTTTGCCGGAGCATGGATCCGTCATCTAAAAGTGGTGATTCCATTCTTGCCTCTCTGTCAGCGTCTCCAAAATTAGCTCAAACAGGTCAGCGGGGGGGCACCGATAAACTTAGACTGCGTTTTACTTCTGCTCGTGTGATCACCGAAGGAGGAAGAGACACTTTGTACAGCTTCCTTTGATTTTCTGATTTGTGACATTCCAGGCAGTGAGACGATCATCCATGACACAGCTCGATGATTGTGGACAGATCTCAAAAAGCAGATGCTCAAAAAGATGCAGTGTCTGTCAAATAATGCTAATCTTCCGCACAGAAAAAAAAAACAAACCCCAAAACACAACCATTTTATATGCTGGATTGATATTTGTTGACAACCTCTGTGAATGCTGACATCATGCAGCACCTCCCCCCCCCCATGCAAAGATACAAGCCTTTCAACCCTGGTTCTGTTTGATCCAATGGAAATAAGAAACAGCGTGTTGTATCCAGGCAACAAGTTCGTTGCCAGGTGACAGATACAGAGGTCCTAAGACCAGAGACTGCATGCAACAATTCCACATGAATAAGACAAGGCAGAACATCAGTCACCTCCTGCAACTCACACATTTCTTTGATAATCCTGCTTTGATCGGCTCACCATTAATGAAACAACACATCTGTTTGTCATTATACGGACAGTGAACTCCCTTCTTTTCCAGTGATAACGAGTCCGATAAACCCTGCTTATGTCCCGATAGAATGAGAGTGAAACTCAGTTGCAGGAAACTGGTCCTAGTGCACCTTTCGAAAAACCCTTAATCAGCTTGCCTAATTGCCGCGTGGAATCATGATTTACACACTGACAGCTTATCAGAGAGGACGTATCCGCTAGCAAATGTGAAAACAGCCATAAGTGGTGGGATTATCAAACGTGTTTCTGCCTCAACGCTGGGCCTTTCATGTGGCAGCCATGGGCAGAGATAATGATCATTTCCAAGGCGCTTCGGCTGACAAATCCACTGCCACCATTAAAGCCTTTCAGCTGTGTGTGGGGTGACTGTGTACTTTCGCTTTAATTTGGATGCAGCTGCATTAGCAGGGGGCAACTGCTTACTGAGATCTGTTGAGCTCAAGTAAAAACTAAGATTTATAAAGCAAATATCGGATGGTAAACTGTGTGTCAGCTGCTTGTTTCAAAGCTGCACTAGTCTTTTAACTTTTTAATGTCAGTAAAGGATCAGGCAAATATGTGTAACATGAAGGGTTTACATCCTAGTGATTTAAAATCAGAGAAAAATCCCCTTATTCTGCAGTTCCCCTCAGCTCTATAGACTTTTAAGCCTGATTTGGTTCATTTAATTGTTTTTATGACCTCTTCATTTTCACAAACCCTTGTTTTTAGATAATCAAGAAGCTCAGATATAACCCCTGTGTCTCAGCTGCCTGGCAACCCCCTAAAAAAGAAAGACAAGTTAGGCACTTGCTGGTATAGAAAAACAATTATTTAGCTAAGCAAGTCTCTCAGCAGTTGATTTAAAAGGAAAACTGTATAAAGATGGACATTACGGCTCCTCAAAAGTGAAGCCAAGGCCTCATCAACACACATATAAACTATTTTTAGACATGTTACGTCCACATTGCCAGTGGTCCATTTAAACAATTACATAACTTGTGTATTTTGTTTTTTAATATGTTATTCATCGCTGGTACCTTTCAATATCCTATAACTCTCAAATCTCAATCGAAAGCCTGAAAAATGCTATTGCCAACTAGCTACCCGCAATTTGAAGTTTGGTTCAAATCAAAAAGTTGTAGCATCAGATGAAGGAGTGTTGGATTATATAGTGACTTTCATGGAACGTTATGATCTTACGGTTCTTAATACACTGGAAGACTGACAGTATATGTGTGTAAAACAAAAAATATAAAAAGGCGTGTTAGCAAGGCTAGCTCTGGCACCATGTAAACTAAGCAAATAACAGAGCAAACTCCGATATCAAACATGGGCAACAACAGTGTAAAATCTGTGATTAGAGGCCAGTTTCCCTTGTCTTTATGTCAACTCTGCAGAGTTTCTAAATATCTTCACTCTGGTTGGAGTTTTCCTGTTTATATTTATCAAATCAAGAAATGCTTTATTCAAATCAAATGTTAAGCTACAACAGCCGACTGTAAAGTCTTTTGGTCTGATGCACATACAAACTCATTTCAACATACGCGAGAAATAAAATAGCCAATACAAATGATGATTACATTTTTTGTTGAAATTTTATCAAATATTTTTTTAATTGGAGCAGTTGTTACTAATTAAGTACAACTAACTCCACAAACTAGAAATATCTCATTTAATTTTAACTATTTTAACTCAGAGAACAAGTAGTTCTCTCACTTAAACACTGACCACTAGATATATGTTACGAAATGCCCTCAAGGACAAAACATCTGACCCATATTTGATGCCTTGAATTAGCAAAGAACACTCCATCAATGTACTGTTGACTTTACACCACCAAAATCAAACCTTTGCTGCCACCCACTTGTCATATCAGGTAAGTGCAAAAGACTGAATCAAGAAGCGAGATTATGCAGATCTCCACTTCTTTCATTATCTCGCTTCAAAATAAGGGCTCAGGGTTTAAGTGTTTATTCAAAAACAAAAAACAAAAAGCAAAACATATTTCCAGCGGTTTCTCTGAAGCCCCATGTATAGTTTCATGTGTGCATTTTGCCTGCACCCATTACAGTGAACTGGGATGGAATTTTATTTTTGGAATTCACAGCATTGAGAATTGAACATATTAAATAGCAACTGTATCAATGGCCCAGTTTCTCTTAATTAGTGCAAAGCAGAGTCAACAGTTGGTGTTGTGTGGATTTTGCAGAGTAATTAAGACCTTATCTGATGTCTTTTGCAAAATAGTCTGCTGCCACAGGTGCTCTTTTATGCTTCTTTCCATTTTAAGATCAGCCAAAGCGGAACGTATTCTCATTAAAATGCAGTACAACTTCATGTGCTGCTATCTATAGACACTATTCCCCATGACATCCTTTTTAAGTGCTATTTTTGTTTGTCTTTTACCTCCCTTGCTTGGTTAAATTCCTGAATCAGTGTATTTTTCTGGTATCTCTGCACATTTGTACTTTCACCTTTCTAGCATATATGATAAAATTACAATTTAGCATTTTCTTTCTTTGTATATGATCAATACTCAATTTAAACATGATGACTTTATTCCTTGTAGGACATGATGTGTCCTACATCTAGTGGACAAACATCTGCACCACATTTTTGGCTGTTTTCCTTCCAAAAGCTGATCTCATGTAAACCAAATCATCTAAATACTTTGGTATCAGGGACTGACTCTGTATCACAATGCAAAAAAAGGACTAAATATTTTTCTTATTGTGAGTAGCATTGAAAAAAAATCAGAGCAATTTCTGTTTTCAGTCATTATACCCGAGTCAGCTTTATTTGTATTCCAGATAATCAGACAAATATATTTGTTACTTTGTTATCTTGTATTCAAAATTTGAACAGAGAAAGTTACTCTATTTGAAAATGAAGAAGTGCTTCATGATTTACAGCAATATGCTGCAACTTGAAGGTTTTTAACATTTTAACTGAAATCTACAAATCCATACAGTGCCATTCAGAAGCAGAATTTTACTTAATACAAGCTTTCCTTTCATTGCTAAGGTACAAAAACAAAAAAGGACACTCAGGCCATTCTGTACTTAATAGAGACAGTAGTTATACAGTGTTGTAAGTGTAAAGATTTTAATTCAATGCAAAATGTCTCTTCCTGTAAGCCTCCCAGAGTGCAGGCAGCAGTCAGGCCTCAGAAGACCTCCAGGTCTGTAGAGTTGTACACCACTGCTGTCTCCTCGATTCCCACAGCAGCTTCTTCCTCACCCTCCTCTACCTCTTCGGCAGGTTCCTCCAGTGACTCTAAGGCCTCATTGGTATCACTGGCAAAGGTCTCCCTGGAGACGTCGTCATGCTCCTGCAGGTTCAGTGAGCCAATGGCCTGCTTCATCTTTTTGGCCACCATGTGCCGCCTCCTCTTCTGGGCAGCCTTCTTGCTCTTGCACTCTTTCTGGTGTTCCTCCAAGAATATCTGCCTGACCTGGGCCTTTGTGATGCTGGGTGTGTTTTTCAGTAGATTGAGATAGACACCACCAGGCGTCCGTCGCCTGCTGCCATCCATGGTATACAGACCGCCGCTTTCCTCTAGTGTGGCAGTTTCTCCGAGCAGTTCTATGGCTATTTTCTTCCCAACGACTTTAACAACACGCTCAATCAGGTCTTTTTTAGGCTCTTGCAGCCTGTATGCTATCTCATCTGCCACCTTGTCCTCAGTGTCGTCCTCTGATATCTCATAGCGACCCTTGATATCCATCTCGGCCCTGGGGCCCAGTCTCTCTTTGGCTGCCCTCTTCCTCTTTGCATCACCTCCTGCCCTCACCTCTGAGTCCTTGCCCTTCATGTACTCCTCCAGCTCGGCATCCAGCATGCACACTTCTCCCCCTTGCTTCTCTTTCTCCATCTCTCTCTCCTTCTCCATTATCTTACGGGCCAGGACAAAGTTATAGGTCTCCACATTTCTGCTTGACATGCTAACTTCACCCTCCATTCCAAATATACCCAGCTCTGCAGCGACGGCATCCTGGCACTGCTCTTGGACCACAGAGCCCCAAATGTTGTTCACCTTACGGCCTCCCATTGCGCCGGGGGTGGGCGTGCGGGTCGGCGCTGCCCGGGTGGTGCAAGCAGGTGGCTGCGGGGCGTTGGACACTTTCTGGCGCTTCCGGCGCCAAACAGCTGCCTCCTCGTCCGAAGATTCCGGGTCACTGTCGCTGGACTCTACCGTCCTACCGGTGCTGCGGTAGGCGGTGGCAGAGGGCTGTGCAGCGGTTCTGCTGTGGAAGGACTGGCCGCTGAAAGCTGGAGGAACCAGGGGTTGAGTTGTGGCGGCGGTTCCCATCTCAGTATCAGAGCCGGACCCTGAGATCTCTCCATCTTCAAGATCACCGTCCATAAGATCTCCAGCACCCGCCATTTCTAGTCTAGAAGCCACGGCAAAGATAATGGCTGTTTACTGCGGCTTTAGTGCATCAGCTAAAGTTGTGGCCAGTCATTAGCTAAAACAGCTACCGTAACTCTACACCATTAGCAGCTAACGATACCACAGAACTTAATATTGAAACCTGACACAAAATAAAACGACTCTGAGAAAAAAATAGAAATACCTCTAGATATCTGACACAGCAGCCTACTTTCTGAGCTGCACAGAACTATATTTAAGCTTTCCTTAACTATTCAACTTACTGGAAACTCCTATGGTGCGTGTTTCAATTAGTAGACACAATTCAGAGACACAGAGACCCTCTGAAGAAATATTCGCGCTAAGCTAGAGCCACACTTCCGCCCTCAAACTGTCAGACCCTTTCAAAATAAAGATGACCATGAAAAAAGACGTTTGCTTTCTGATTTAAAACTAAGATGAATTCATGGAAAATGGAAAAATGAAATAGTACTTTTCAAAATCATTTTTTTTTGTTTTTTGTTTTTATTAAATGTATGTTTTGTTGGTAACTCACACGCCATTTCCGGCGGATATTGTAGCCCAGTTGCGTCAGGAAAACGGCACACGCGCAAAACAGATAAACAACATGGCGGCGTCCTTACAGCGACTCTCTTTTGCTTCTAAATATCTCCTGCGAAGACATTTACTGAAGACAAATTCTCTAAATAGGGTAAGGCGAACTTGTTAACAGTCTTGTTTTTGACATAAATCTTCGCATTTCGTGTCCTGACAGTGATTGGTTTTAAGCCTGGCGAAGGAAAACCTCTCCTCCATCAGGCTTACTGTTTGCCAATAAAGTTAGCCAAGAGCTAGTGCGTGCTCGGCTATTCTATGATGAAATATTTAAGTCAGCTTTTGAGGTTTAGTGTTTACAATATACTGTAAAACAATTGTAATGAGTTGACAAAATTCATTTGGTGACTAATGATAGCCGACGATCCTGTTATAAATTTGCGGTATCATCATGACATGCTGTTAATGGCTTCCACTTGCAGCTTACACCTGAACCATACAGACTATTGGCTACTCAGGCCGCTCAGCAGGTGGCTCTTAATGTGCCAGAGACTAAGGTGACGACTCTAGAAAATGGACTTCGAGTGGCCTCTGAAGACGCTGGGCTTACCACCTGTACAGTAAGTTTAAAGCGCTTCTCCTGTACTCACACACTTGCGGCTACTTTGGTGTAAACATTGTGGTTATTATTATCACAGCGTTGGGAGTCAAGTCTAACACAAAGTAATAGAAATTCTATCCAGCTAAAGCCCAAACTGTATTTGAGAAATTTGACACTACTGAGTTCCTAGTCAAAAACTTGTCTGAACCATTCTCACAAATGCATACAACCAATGACCAATCTTAGGATTTTCTTTTATCCTCGAAAACCTTGAAAAAGTTAAACAATTATCAATCCATGGATATCATATGAAAAGTGGGAAAAAGCAAAATGAGGCT
>JAUZTA010000018.1:1929975-1944776 GCA_034780835.1 Ctenochaetus striatus | reverse complement strand
TCCATAATTTTGTAAACCAAGTTATCATTCACTAATTATTCATTTATGAGTTCTTTTGAATTTTGTGCTCATTGAACATAAAATCCGCAACTTGCATGCTATGCTTGCAGTTCATTAAAATCAAGCACAGAAATATAAAGGAAGTTAAAGAAGTGAACCAACTTTCCGAGCATTATTTATTTACTTTATTAATTAGGCTACTACCAAACTGCATATTTCATTACAGGAAAGCTTCATGGAAACAGTTTATTTAAAGATTAAAGAACTGTAAAACAAAAAGCATTTTGAAAGATACTGGTCTTAGTTCATTTTAAAGCTACTCATGAATAAATGTTAGGGAATTCGTACATAGCAGTTGAAGGTCTACTCTGTCTTTAAATTTGTTTGCTGGATTATGAAACAATGATTGGGCAAGACCACTTCTAGCTTAATAAAAAAAATGACTGACCACAGATTTGATTTCTTAAAAAGTAATCTAAAATGTAATTGTTTTATAACTGTAAGAATCTATGCGCCTTTTGGGTGTCTTGAATACATATTTATCCCTGACATTTTACTAACTTTCAAATTTTGGGCCATGATTTTAAAATAGCAACAATCAAACAAAAGTCTGTGGATTTGCAGTTACAATTAAGAAAGGAAACTTTAACATTTGTTTCCTCTCGTAATTGAAACTACACGTTTCTTCTGTATCGTTAAAATAGATTTTTCTCAACCCTGATGAACTTGTAAACTTTGTACCCCTTGTTGGCAGTCATTCCTAGATGAAACGCTTTGAAGGTCCGTACATCAACATAGTTCACCAGTGGTAGAACAATGTTTACTCTGTCCTCAAACATGATTGCGACAACCACTGTGAGAGAACACTGCATGGTTGGTAACATTAGTCACAGAGGCAAACATGCTCACACACACAGCTTTCACTCCCACACACTAACCCCAAGAAAAGGCACAAGTGAACACCACAGCAGTATGTGGTGCTCTGTTGAATGCTAATTTTTGGTGTAAACACTTTTTCACTTTTTAGTGAATCAGCAAAGATATAAAGTCCAGAGAAGTAAAAAATATCAGAGGCACAACCTTAAAGAAACTTGAGGCCTGATGATGAGTTGAGCAACTCGTCTGCATCAGTAAGTGATATTTTTACTGCTTTATATGACACTTGCATCCGCATGTGAGCATAAAACAGTTTAGTGGGTGTGTTTTATTATAACATGATGTAATAACAGTAACTTTTTTCTTTTTTTTTTTTTTTTTACTGTTTACCGAATGAGTTTCATTATAGAGTGAGTTAGCGAAAATCAGCTGATGATGTTCATTATCATTGTAATTTATCTTTAATTGCGGAGGCTATATTAGTACACAGCGTTAGATCTAAGACTGGCATATACTTCTGTTGTGAGACGGTATTATCTCTTCATTTATTGGCCATGAGGGGTTTAAAGTCTGTGCCATAAACAAACACCTTTCATGTTTCAAGTCAGACTTGCTGAGAGGGATTCATGTACACAAATATTTTATCAGATAATTACTTGATGAAGTGTTTTATCTGATGGTTTCTCTGACTGTATTCAAGGTCAATTCTGGCTTTTGTGCTTTTCATTATCTGGGTATTTATACTGTGATTCTGTCATCTTTTCCATATTTAATCAAATGATCCTATATGTGTGTTTGAACTACCTATGCTCCTGTGAGAGGTGATAACAGTGTACAATGGAGCAATAAGTGTAGTTAGAAGTCATAAATCAAATGTGAGTATGTTTTACAGCATCCTTTAATGTCTTGTGTTGTTCCACATGACCCTTATCTTAAATTATATCTACTGTTCAGTACTATCAGAGAAGATACAATGTGGCTACTTAGCAGAAACGTGTTCATAGTCCTTTTTTGCAGCAGACATGTTGACATTTTAGATCAAGATAAGCAAAGTTGTAATACCTGAAATAAATGATGGCTAAATTCCATTTGGCTGCTTTGGCAGGCAGGCTCATCCTCACACTGTCATGGCTCGGTTCAGTTTGTTAAATCTGTAAATCTAAATCTGTACACTAAGTGGGACTCCCATTATGTCAAGTCAGATCCAGTTTTAGTTCCTTAACAAGTTTCAGTTGACTAGCTTTCCTATATTATATACTCTAAGATATTATGAATACATATTGACTGTCATGTGGTGAAGTCAGTTGTCTCAGATGTTACCTGATAAGTATTACATAAGTTTTTGGTTTGACTCATTGTAAAGGGGAAAGTTTTAATAAGAAAGAGAGAAATAAAAAATAACACATAAGATGTACGCTGCATAAATAAAACCCACTTTGTCTTATAGTTAGAATAGCTGTTGTATAACGAGAATACATTTGAACTTTACAAGAGTACATTTCTTTAGATTTACCCTGCCTGGTAAAAAAAACTTAAGTCTTCGTAGATTTTTTTAAAACTTCTTTTCATTGATTTGAATTTTCAGAAAGAAAATAACAGTTCTTTGTAATGCACAAAATACTCTCATAATGGGTCCAGGATACCACATGCAGCATTCAACTGAAGACACATGAGAACACAAAGTTATCAAGCAGTGTTGTTGCACATGAACAAGTTAATCTCTTAACCCAGTCACTTAGCTTTTTGTGGCCTTTTTATGCTAGAAATGTTTAAAATACAAGCCCAGATAAACCTGATGACATCATTAGAGTTATTTTCCCAGAGTCTAGACAGCTGGACAGACTGAACATAAACCTAAAGGTTGTTTAAACTTTGTGTTACTTTCCTTTCCCTGTGTTTCCCATTTAATTATATTTACTGTTGGACTACATTTCCCAAATGCCTTGGCTTCACTCCTGCACAGTAGTAACGGATAGACAGACAGTGTGTGTTTTTCTCAGGCGTGTGTAAATAGAACAGTCATGACTGTCAGGCTGAGACTGGACAGTGTTGCAACATCAAGCAGATTACTCCAACCTTTCTTTCCTGTCTCCATGTCCTCTCCACTGCCTGTCTCATTACATCCTGTTCAAAGTAGCAGAACAAACCAGGACATTTTGTGTGCTGAGGTTGCAGGTTGTTCTGTTCCTGTTCTGTTAAATTTGCTGATTTGTTTTGTGGGTTTCTTTGTTTGGTTTCATTTGCTTTTTTGTTTGTTTTGTGGGATTCTTTTCCGTCCTCTTACAGTTAGAAAGACACAGACATAACACCTAAAAAAATCATCTTGACTATAATGTCACAAGCTGTCATGCTGCTTTAAACTGCTTAATGTGTTCCACTAAAGGAATAAAGCCAAAAAGCTAACTTGTCTACTAGTAATGAGAAAATATTTAATTTTTTATTCATATCAGATTATCCTGGGTTAAATATTACACATTCTAATTTTAATGCAAAAATTGTGTAAGTTGATCAAGACAGCTAAGAGGGGTTGCCTTTCCAAATTTATCCTTTTGGCCACTATTATAGGCTAAGAGCCATTTAAGACTAAACCAGGTGCTGTACCAAAAAACTAAGGTTCCTCTATTCAATTTAGATGTGAATGATCAGATTACCTACAGTGGTGTCTATCAAGGAAGTTTCGAAAAAAAATGAACCTCTTTGGGAGCAAAATTGAAGCCAGAAGTTTGAGTTGGCAATCAGCTGTTCTGCCAAACAATGAAAACACACACAGAACAATGAAATTCTTATTCTGCAAATCCTCAGCAACATAAGACATGATTCAATTAGCAATATATTCAGTAAATTGATACCTTCCGTATTGGAAGCACCAGTGCAATTAAGTTAGTTTTGATAAATAAGTAAGTTAATAAATTTAAAGTTAGTTTTTCGAGATATTTGCAGGAAGAGTACACAGAAACACCAGCCATGATGGGTGTCATTATGAGAAACATCCAGTCTGAGCAAGCAGAGTTAAACACTTCTGCCATGAGGGGATACTATGACTCAATTTTCCTTTGAAAACCCACACCTCTGGACAAACCCAAACATCCCAACACCTGATTTACATCTGGAAGCACAAATGCACAGAGAGAATCATACCCAATGATGCACAGATACACACATTTGGTTGCAAAATAAAAAATCAAATAAAAAGGATATTTAGGGCTAAAGAAATGTAATTGTTGCTGTCACAGCCATATTATGTCACTCCAGAGCAGCAGCAGAGCTGCCATCTCAGCTACAACCAAGGTACCTACAAAGTGTCTTTCTCTAAAGGCCATAAATGTGCTTGTAAAACATCTTCAGATTGTCTGAGTTTGTTGTGGAGACAATAAGAGTCTTACTGTAGCAGCTTTAGAGTATTAAGCTCTGATTATTAGACCTGTATGTCTGCACACTGTCTGTGGTACCAACTCTGAGTGGAGTCAATCCGTTTCTACTTCACAGTCAACATGGTTTCGCCTCCTGCTGTTATTATCTCTCACTCTACTGTTGCATTTTTCAAACATGCTGGGAGGGAGAGTTTGAGCAGAATTTGAGGGTGAAGTTATCAGTTACATTTAGAGTTTCATCACAAACACGAGGTCAAGCAGGGTCCTGCCTAGGTGGAGTGCCACAGAAAATTACTGTGTGTACCGTGGGTTTGAAAGAATCTGCCTTTTTGGATTTCAGTTTTCATCTTTTTTCATTAGGAAAATTGTGACAATGAGGATGTCTTGGTACATTTCAAGGCAGCGTTGTTTTGTTAGTCAGTCAACATCTCAACAAATATTGAATGATTAACATGAAGGCTGATACAGACGTCAAAGGTCTAAAAGGATGAATATTTGTGACTTTTGTGATTGCTGGAACAAATTAAACAGGTTTACTTGGAAAAATGCACCTGTAACCTCTCAAATTAATGTAATTGGTTCAAAACATATGAAGTAATTCCAAGATACTCCTGAGGGTGGTGTGCCATTTGTCAGATAGATAAAATGCATACCGAGTGGAAAGTGGTTGACCTTGGTGTTATTAGCAGAAAATCATTGTTCCGTCATTCATCAGCTATAAATCAATGTACACTCATTTATAACAGAACATCACGTGACAGAACAAAGTCTTGCCAAAGCACAGGCACAGTCTGCTCAGATCACATGTTTTTTTATAGACAGTGTATACAGTTGTGCTGACACACACACACACACACACACAGATATTTACCATAAACCTAAAACAATAGTTGGGGTTGGTATGACCTCCATTAATTCAGAGAAAACACTTGATAAGATTGCACTAAACCAGTGAGCAACAGATTCCTTGACAGACTCAAGTATGCGCACACGCACACGCACACGCACACGCACACGCACACGCACACGCACACGCACACAAACACACAAACACAAACAAACACACAAACACGCACACACCCTGTGCTCCTACAGTTATTGCTCTTTCTTATCAGTTTGGTTGGTATTGCTTTAAATGTGCAGGAGGACTTCCTCGCCCATTAACTTTGTGATGTCAACTCTGTCGAGGAAAACTATTAAAGGTCGTTGAGTTTTAAGATGACTCCTGAAGCAGAACCAGCAGTGTCTTTAACTTTAATATCCCATTTCAAAAATACAATAATTAATCTATTGCTGTGTTTTATCCCTTTCTGAATAAATATATTTTGTCAATACAGCTCTCGCATATAGCAGCTTACAAACACTCTTGGTTACGACTGTTTTTCCTCTTAAGGTATACAGCAAAGCACTGCAGTCGACCTTAAGCCACATTTCCTATCTTTAAAAGCTACTTGATTTCCACTTCATAACAATGACCCGTCCTGTCCAGTCCACATCCTCCTTATCCTGCCCATTGGTACAAAATCTTCCAAACGCTCTGTGGAGGAGGAAAGCCTCCACTAAAAGTTGCAGAGTACAGATAAGAACAATGGTCAAGGATACGGCGGCGTCCAACAGTTGTGCGAAACAGGGACCTCATTATAATTGCTGTTAATAATTACAGTTGTGATAAGCCAGGGAGGTGGCATTTATTGATGGCAAAGCCATCTGAGGTCTCAGTTCATCTCCAAGAGCTGGAGCAGAAGGAAGACAGAGAGAGGAGTGGAGCATTTGGATTGAAACAGATAAGATCTTTGTCAGGTATGTGGGACCAGCTGTTTTATGTTATGCAAGGATAAGACGTTGAGGCAAAGAGAAAGTATTACTTTTCTTTTAAGTTTTTGATTGTAGAGTCTTTATTGAAAGACAGAGGTGCTCTTGAATGTTTCAGAGTTCAAATTCAAATCAAGTATCTTTGGTTTTAGTCCCTGTCTAACTTGACTTAAATACAACTAGATAATCCTGCTGCCCTGCAGGTCCTGACCTGGCTCATGTGCTCTGCCTGGATTTGAGAGTCTGGACCTTTGTTGTTTGCTGTTAATGTTCTTTGATAGGTCATTTCAAAGGCAAGACAAGACCATTTTCCTAACCTAATATAATTAATGGATCTCAGAGCCACATAGAGTGGAAGCAGCAGTCCTCCAGGCAGCAAAGGCAAGATGATGCGACCAGGAGCTCAGCAGTATGTGGTCAACAGGCCTCTGTACTCAGAGGACTCCTTTGCAGAGGAACATGAGAAGGTCTACCGGCACCGCAAGACCACGCTGGATCATGTCAAGCAGTTCTTAAAGTAAGGAACAAATAAGCTTTTTTGCTTTTGTTTTAAAGTTTGACTTGTGATTACTGCCAAATTAACATTAAAATGAACTAAGAGGGTACATGTGGAAAAGTTAAGCATCTGGGTAAATTAATTCTCTTCTTTTCATTCTAAAATTCTAAAGTTATGATCATTTAAAATGTCACATACCTAAATCTATATTGATTTATCCATCAATCGGTATAACTATCTCTTCTCTCTATTTATACAAAAACTCAGACAAATTTTATTCTTTAATTTGTTTTAGTTGTGCTCAAATTTTATTAGTTTAGTAAGTAAAAATTTACTTGTACCTCCTACTTAATTCTGAAAAATAACAGTAGGGGTCAATCCTGTATATAACACATAAAATATCATTTAAGGAATCAAAGAAATCCAGCATACTGTCAATCACTTGTACTCACTTCTTTTAACATCTCCAGTCACATTCATATAGTAATTCCATCTGGATGAGTGTGGCATTTTTTGGTTACTCTCCAGCTTTTGTTCAACACAGCTGTCTACAAGACTTGGGTTAGGGGTGCGGGAGCTTTTTAGATAAGTGTCTGCTAAAGTCAGTATTCTTGGCAAATGCTGAGTCTCTGTAAATTATATGGTGGGGTTAAGACCTATGCTATATGAAATGTGCCTTTAGACATCTCTTTCTGTGATTTGGCGCTATATAAGGAAAACTGACTTGACATGACACAAAATTATATGTAGAAAGTATATATTACTTGTGAGATTCCTGAAAGAAGTTGTCGTTTAACTCACAACATGCAACATTTCTGCATAAAACTGTACAACTTGATTATTTTTTTGGTGGCTGTTCAACAATGAAGTTAACAGATTCCGAGGTTCCCACGCTACCTTACAAAATCACTTAATCATGTCTTTAGTTTTCATTGTTTTAAGTCAAGGAACTTTAGAAGGAAAAACTACATATTATCTGCTAAATGTATCGCAGGTATAAATATGACAAACAATTTATTGTTCTCAATAATATAGAAATTATAGAAATAAACAATAAAGGCAGAAAAGAGGTCTGATTTTACTTTCCAATCTCCCTTACTAAGTGATGCTTTACTTTCACCTAATTCTTTCTCTTCATTTCTTTATCTCTTTTTTCACACTCACCAATCTTCAGCTTTTGATTTGTGTCACATGGCTTTGGTGGTTTTAGTTCCCTGTGCACTTTAGCTATTTATCTAAGTACATAGTGCCTAAGATACCTTAAGTGAGATATCGTCCCTTCACCTTGTCTTTGACACATGGTAAAACTGAAATGATGAATAGGCTGCAATCATGTCAAACTGCTAAGATCTTTTAAGAGTCTTATTTTTAAAGCCTTCATCAGATGAATCCTTACCTACAACAGAGCTGCAATGTGACTATTCTTTTCATCTTTTGTCTATTTAACTTAGTCTTTATACTTCTTTGTGCCACTGTTCCGTTACAGATGTGATGCCAAACGAGCCAAAAATGCAGCTTTCTCTCTTCTGCCAATCATTGGTTGGATGAAAGAATACCGAATCAAAGAGTGGCTGTTTAATGACATCGTGTCCGGTGTCAGCACTGGACTGGTAGCTGTCCTGCAAGGTATACTTTATAGTATTTGAACAATAGATGCATACAAGCAATTGAAAGCAATTCTTTATTTCCTAATGTCGGTGGCAAATAAGAAAAACAAAGGGTATAAGTTCATGAGGCTTGAGGTAATATTTCAAATATGAGTCTTCTGCTCTGTAAGTCTATTAAGTATAATATCTAATTTTGACAAAATTTGCACAGATGTTGCTTTTAAATTATATGCTATAACTATTGCGGGACTATCAGAAAATTCCAATTGTTGGGACACTGAAGGTGTTTTTATTAAAGAACAAATGTGTACTTAAATGTTAACAATCTAAGGGCTATTTATCTAATCCCGATTATCACTAACAGATTTCAACAAAATATCACAAAGAAATTATTCATTTTGACACTGTTAAGCTGTATAAAAACACACTCACTAGCAAGAGTGTGGAATTAACAATAAACTTCACTCCCACCCTAACTGAGGGAAGAGGGCAAATGTATCTGACAAATGCATCTTTAACCAGAGTGTTGGTATCAGTAGAGAATTATCCAGTATTGATCATTACTGTGAGAGGGAGAGTCTTGTCATTTATTTACCTATAAGGTTCTTACTGTGTTTTAATAGTAGAGGAGTGGTTTACTTCTACCACCAGCAAAATTAGCTCCTTTAATTCTCTCCTTTAATGCTCTCCTGTGCCTGTTTGCAAAAAATCATGAGAAAAATGCAAGTCAGAGGTAGACATGGTTATAAATCTTAACTCAAAACTGATAATAGACGGTAACCTTTAAGTCAGTGTATCCTCTGCTATCTGAGTTGTTTAGTATGATAATATGGCTATCTTTAGCAGCCGGTAGTCACTCGTTTGACCAGCGTCTGAGTTTGAGTTTCTTATATGATAGTTTTTTTAGTCCTTTGTAGTAACTGGACTGCATTTATATAATGCTTCTCTGGTCTTTCAACCACTCAAAGCACTTTTACAATACAAGTTAGGATTTACAGATTTACAGGCGTAGATTCATACATTGATGGACGACCTGCTCTATCTCCTGAGTTACAATTGCCCTGTAAATACAATGTACAGTTATACTATTATTAGGTTTTTACTCTCTAGTTCTTCATAAAGATTAGTTTTCAGCTTTCCAGGGGCCAATAGCATTTTTTTTTACTTTCTTTAATTTGATGTCAAGAAAGGGTTCATAACTTATTTTTACAAATTATGGTAATAATACTAAGAAAAAACATCATCCTTAATGCTTTTATAAATGTTCAATATATATTTTTATTTACACCCTCCAGTTTAGATTTTAAGTGATTTCTTTTTCACCTTGCACATAAATGCATTTTAAAAATGTGGCACTTTATATTTTTACTGCTTCAATTTTTTTTTAATGAAATGTTGTTTCTATGTTTGTTTTGGAAAAATATTTTAAAAAGTGTATAAAATGAATTTTGCCCAATCGAGGAAGTGAAATGAAAGAAACAATAGTGTCATACTGTAGGTTTGTTCATGCTTTATTTATACTGTAAGTGCATGGTTTTGTTTCAGGTCTAGCCTACAGTCTGCTGGCCTCTCTGCCAGCCTGGTACGGACTCTTTGCCTCCTTCTTCCCTATTCTCACTTACTTTTTCCTGGGTACCTCTAGACACATCTCAGTGGGTAAGGCCAGTGTACGCGTGTGTGTATGTGTGCCGTGTTGGTGTGGAATTTCAATTCCTGTCTTTAGCTGCTCTTAAAAAGTCCAAAACATAAATAACCTTCTGTTTCTTTCTCTCTGCAGGTCCATTTCCAGTTTTGGCAATGATGATCGGTTCAGTGGCCAACAGGCTGATCCCGGATGAGGGTCCACCTGTCAACATCACAGGGTTTGAAGGCCTGGACATAGAACAACAGAGAGTTTTGGTGGCTTCTACTGTGAGCTTTCTTACTGGGCTCATACAGGTGAATCTCTTAACACTACAACAGTTAAATTAACACGACAACTTTTATCTCCTCAACACAATAACTATTACATAGTAAAACATTTGAGTGAAGGTGGCAGAGAAACACAGTGGCTTCAATATTCTTCTCGTGTGCCATTGCAGGTGCCTCTGTATGTACCCAAATCAGTAATTAATGCACAATGTGCTATCTGACATTGTTGTTAACACACAATACTCTTCATGACTATGTATGAGCACCTTGATTTAAGATCCCACATTCGGCTTAATAAGCAAGATGTGTTAATGTCTCAAGTTTTTGGTGATATCCTAAAAAAATGTGAGAAGCTGACACAAACAAGTTCCACATAACACATATTATACTCTAAACTTGAAATCTGTTAGGTGTTATTTGTACAAATGACGTTCCATACTTTTCTAGAGTGTTTATGCCAGATAATGCCAGAAAAAAATACAATGGCATTCCCTATGAAAGGTGTAACCAGTATTGTCAGACTTCGAAGAATCAATAGTTATAGGTGATATGATTCACATCATACGCTACAAGTGTGTTTTGCTCTTTTTTGTTTAACCTCCACATAGAGGGAAGAATGCATAATGACCGTTAGACATTGTTATCTGCATTCAGATAAATATGTATGGAAATAGCATTGTTTACAAACATAAGCTTATTAGGAGGGGCATCATTTGTTTAGCATAGCCTCTTTCTAGCACCTCTAGTATATTCATATCAGAATCTCCTCCTGGGTTTGATATATTCATCATCATCATCAGCACATCACAGTCGTGGTCTCTCCGTCTCTTCCAGTTGGCAATGGGTGTCCTGCAGGTGGGCTTTGTTGTCATGTACCTCTCTGACGTCCTGGTGTCCGGCTTCACCACAGCAGCTGCCGTCCACATCCTGGTGTCCCAGCTCAAGTTTGTGTTGGGACTACAAGTCCCAAACTTCAGTGGTCCACTCGCTCTCATTTGTGTAAGTACAGAGCATTTTAAAGCATTCACACTGTTGAAAGTTCAGGAAGTCTGTGTCAATCTATTCGACCTGACTTTTCTGTTTTTCTCAGACTCTGGAGAACATCTTCAATCAGATAACCTCCTCCAACGTGTGTGATGTGGTGATCTCCTTGGTGATCATAGTAGTGGTGTTCATTGTGAAGGAGCTAAATGACAGATTCAAATCCAAGCTGCCAGTGCCCATTCCCATAGAGGTTATCATGGTGAGCCACACTGTACATGATACTATATGTTACCATAGCCTGAGCTTTTGCTTATATAAACTGTAATGATGATAAGATAACATTTACATAGGTTGTTACTTTTTATGACTGTACTGCTGTCTGGACTGGAGCATTATCCATAACAGTTAATAATCAAAGATGAAAAAAGGTACATTTACCTTAATACAGTACGTAATTACAAATTTGAAGTACTTGTACTCTACCTGAGAATTTCCATTCATGCGACTTGAATGTTCTACTACATCTATAAAATACTGAAGCCTACTTTTTACATCACTACATTTGTCTGATGGCAACTAGTTACTTCACAGATCACAGTTCTACAGTGTTGCTGTGTTGATTTTGAATGTTTAATGCTGTAGATTAAACTAGCCAATAGTTTATAAAGTATTTGAAATTAGCTCAAAGCGTAAACGTTTACAATGCAACATGAGCATTAATGCAGCAGTAATTTTTAATCAACATCATATTAAAACATCAATTCAAAAAGCTGACACTTATAAAGAGCTTTTGCTCTCATTAGAAATACACTTACTTTTCATACTTTAAGTACATTTTGACAGAAATTCTTACATATTCTTACTTTACTAAGAAGTTAAAGTTTGTTGTAGTTTGGTATTTTTATAATGTAGTATTAGTGCTTTTACTTGAGTAAAGGATCAAAAAACTTTTAAATTTACTGTATATAATTTGATTTTTCATAATATTTATAGCAATTAAAATAAGCTTTTGTGTTTGTGTGTTTTAAGGAAAAATCTGTAAATTAGGAGTCAGTATACATCTTTTTATTTTTTTATACTGATGTATGAGGCAAGCCTTACAACTTCTGTCCTTTGTGTCTATTCATCTCCAGACTGTCATTGTATGTGGAATTTCTTACGCATTTGACTTCAGGTCAAGATATAACGTTGGTGTTGTTGGCGCTATTCCAACAGGGTAAGAATATTGTACAACGGTAAAAATCAAAGAACTTTGTATGTTATGTGAATATCAACACCATCAGAGATAATCTCACTTCAAGGCCAAATACGCACTACATAAAAGGGCTTGTCCCAGGCTGATCCCTGATTTTCTTTTTCCTTGTTTAACCTTTTAAGTTTCCACTGGATCAGCAACTGAGCACATCGTATTAAGATTTAAATGTGTAAATGTTTGTCTTTTTTTGTTTTACATGTTAAATATCAGTTGATTTGCTTGATCATCAACAAATCCACTATCTCATACATGCAGTTTCACCTTGCAGTTTCTATTATTAGCTTTTCCACTTGGATATTCCCAATAAGCTCAAAAAGGATAGCTGCCATTCACTACTGCTGATAATATCCATCCTGCCAAATGATATCAGCGAGCCTTGAATTTTTTTTTTTTTAGTGACAGAGCTCAGGCCATGTCATGAACAGCTTAGATATCAAAACAAAATTTCCAGTTGGAAGATTGGGAATTTTGAGATTTCAAAAATTTAAAACATGTGGGTAAATATACTGCATATATATCTATATATATATATATAGATATATATGTGTGTGTGTGTGTGTGTGTGTGTGTGTGTGTCCTCAGTGAGATGAGGATAGGAAAGAAGAGTGCCACAAACTGTATATACATATGCTATATCACACCCGCCGCCCAGGCAGGTGTCTGGCAGAAACGACTGCAGCAGCTGCTCTGGCATGTCCCCTACCGCCACCCTCCACCACCCTCCACCCCCACTCACAGTCCCTCTTCCCGTCTCTCTCCTTTAGTCTGATGTCATAGCTGCTGACGTTTGTGCTGGAGGACACCCACAAACTCGGGCTGAAGGGACGTTTCAACTTCACAGACAGTGCCTGGACTGTTGTTGTCATCCTCTCTGTCTCCCTGCCCTCCACCCCCCTCCCTCCCTCCCTCCCTCCTCCTCTCTCTCTCCCTCCCTCTCTCTTGTTATGTCCTCCATGAGGCTTTGCTGACTGGATGGAGGGGCAGTGATTGTGGGACTTTTTTTGCAGTCTGTTTTTTTGCTGCATCCTGGCTCCTTGTGCTCTTTTGCTGAGCACAGGGCGGCCTTGTGATGAATCCCTATTGATCCTTTAAACAGACCCAGGAATAGTTCATTACATCAGGCTGCTCTCTGCTGACCTAAACAAAACTTCACTCACCAAGTGGATGAGCTGCTGTGCCATAGTCCACATTACCGCAAATGAAATGGAGGGTCATGATTAGGCCTTCCTCTGCCTTATAAGAGTTCTCGTCATCAAGCATATCTTAATACACTTTAATAGGTTTTAGCAAAGCAGGCATTAATTCATCAATAATGAGTTTGGGGCTTTGGCTCGCGGCACAGGATTATAGGTGACTCACGTGATCTTGGTGGATATAATTCCATCTCTGAGGCCAGATCTGGGTTTTTTTCGGTTCTTGGTTTATACCCTCAGGGGCAGGATTTTCAGGTTGGGTAGATTATGCAGCAATAAGCTGCTTGGTATCAGATAATTCTACAATGATGAAATCCTCTGTGGTTATGAATTAAAATGGGCTGAGCTCTGCTGTTGTTTGTTTTATGCTCACAAGAATTCATGTTTAGTTTCCTGAATGTACCTTTTTGATGAATCGCGATTGTGTACATCACAGCTGTCAGGAAAGAGGAAGGAGGAAATTAGTTTTCTTGTCCAGCATTTACCAAAACATTTCCTGCCTTCCTTGAATCTGTAACTCCGTCGTCCTCAGCCAAACAAACCTGACGATGCAAAAACTATTCAGAGATGATAAAACACCCAGATCTGTGCTGGAGGAGCTTCTTTACAAGTGAATGCACTGAAGCATTTAGGCTGTTTTAATGCAAAATACATCTGCATGTATTAAATAAATTATGGGTCCATCAGAGGAGTTTTGGGGAGCAGCGTTCAGAGCGGGCGAGAGGGAGCCAGGAAGCTGTGACAAGCGTCTGATGAGTCATCTCGCATTCCATTTCAAAGAGGGCCGGTGAAGCTCAGTCCACCGAACAGAGGCTCACTCGGCTGACCCGTCATTCATTATCACACCAAGGAGACTCCACACCAATATATATGTGAATAGAACACAAATCATTAGCACATTGGTGTTAAGCATGACGTTTGTTTTCATCTTCAAATTTGAATCATCATCGTTGTATTTTTTATTTTATGTCATTCAGAGAGTAAACAATGAGGCTACTAGAATGATGTCTTGTTTAACAAATGATCATTAAAAGAACTCACTGAATATGAGCATCAGTGCAGGCTTTGTTTTGTCATGCTTAACTTTCTAAACATGAGGAATGGCTTCTATCAGATGTAAACATCTACCATTGTCTAGCTCTTTGACCTTGTATTTTTTATTTGCTTTCTACTGCAGGACAGATTACATCCTCAATCAAAACAAGAAACCTCTTTGTGCCTTTGTGAGAATATTGACCGTGTTATTGACTACTGCATGATGAACTTGCAGCCAGTCACACCAAACAGTGGTATCCC
>JAUZTA010000018.1:1866809-1879704 GCA_034780835.1 Ctenochaetus striatus | reverse complement strand
GTTAACACTATGTCCAGGTAATCATTGTCAGTCTCCTTAAATTTTCAGAATAAAATTGAACATCACCTAAAATATTTCACATGCTTGTCTAATAGTCCAGCAGAAAGTAAACAGAAAGCAGCCTGCAGGATTAGCTTTCAGGGCTGACTGCACAGAGCTGCCTGTTTGTTTGGATTTACATGTCTGAGACTGTGGGCAGGCTGGGAAGTGATAGCAAAAGAGATGTTTGTTTCTGTTACTGTTTGTTTTTGATAGTTTCAGATTATTTTTGTAGTATTTATTGAGCTCTGTCTTTAGTATGAACTGCTATATTTAGGAAAGCAGTAAATGTTTGGTAGTTCTCTGGATAGATTGGGCACTAAGCTCACTGGCTAACCGTACAGCTAAACCGGTAGAACAGCTGGTTGTCCTGGTTCACCGAGTAACTTTGCAGAGAGGTGGAGTGAACCTTCAGCAGGAACCATGGTGAACCACAGGTGAAACATATTGGTCCTTGGTTGAAAAATACCTCAATTTTCCTTTAACAAACATCCAGTTTCCAACACTTTGAGCACTGTGGCATGTCAATGTCCCTCTCTGAAAACTGCAGTCTCTCCAAAACATCCCATAATATCACTCTGTTCATTAGTATCCCTCCTCTTTATCTCCTACCTTCCAGATCTCCTTCTATAGATTGTTTTTTAAGACATCATTACAAAATAAATCCCTCCTTTTTCCTTCAGCATCCCTTAAAAAATACAAATCTGCATGTTAATAGTGGTTGTACGGATTGAAAACACACAGGTGAAGAGCAGAGTTTAGCTTAGTGAGGGAAGTTTTATCTACTTTGTAAACACTCAGTGAAAGTTCACTGACACAGTCAATACCTGACGGACTCCACCTCTGACCGGCTCTCCTGGTTTGATCTCTGTGACTGATTCATGGCTTTCACAGTATTTCATCATCACCTGCTGAGGACAGATGACGAGCATTGATCTCTTTCTGGTACAAATTTGAGATTTTGGAGAAAAAAAAAAAAAAGCGAAACAAACAAACAAACAAACAAACAAAAAAAAACAAAATAAAGAAAAAGAAAAGGAAATCCTTCATGAACCGCTGAGGATTGCCCCTCCTCCACAGCTGCAGCGACAAGCTCAACTTCTGTAACGGGCCGCATCAGGCAGTGTGAGGCTAACGGAGAGAGCAGAGACGTCTGAGGACTGGAGGAGAGCGTCGGCAGTCAGCGTGTGTTCCTCAGGGTTTGTTTCATCCCTCCATCCACCGGTCCATCTTTTTTTTTGATCCTTCTCCGGAGCAATCTAACAGGTCTGTAACCAGGCCGACGTGGCGACCGCAGCTCCTCCGTCATTCCTCCCCCAGAGTGTCGTAACAGGATGAGCGGGGTTAGTAGGAGGGAGGTTTGTGGTTTGCAGGTGGAGGGTCTGGAAAAGATCTTCATGCTGTTTGGAGCTGCAGGAAGCCTCACAGAGATGCAACAACGTGCTTTAATACGCATTGTTTCTGCACGCACAGACATCCAGCGCACATAGTGGTCAGACTGTCAGAGGGAGAGGTGAGAGGCTGCAGCTACGCGGTGAAACGACAGTGGTTCTTCCGGAACAATTAGATTTTTTTTTTTCTTTTTCTCATTTTTATAACAAAAACACTGAAACGTTGTGATGTAAGGTTATTAGTTCATCACTAGCGAACAGAACAGAGCTTAAGTGGTGAAAGGCCCCTTCCCCTCCCTGTTGCGTCGGGATTGGTCGTCAGAGACTGCTCAGTCGGTCCTGGTAGCATTTCTCCTCAAAACAGAGTCCCGCCTCCTCTCTAGGCGTCTGACAGGCAGCTCTGAACACTGTCCATCCACAGCTGTGCATTCAGGCTGTCCTGGGCACAGAAGTTGTACACTCGTTTGGTCGTCTTAAGCTGGAAGACCACAGGAAAGAAGTTAATACAACATATGTGATGACATGAACACGCCAGGAAATAAATTGTTGTCCAGAGATGCAGGGTATCTGTCCTTTTGGCATCTGTCAGTAGATGCCATAACAACTTTTTCACATAATTGTGACCTTTATTTTCCCTGAGAAAACATATTTTCACCTCATAGAAGTATTTACACTTCAATTTATGGCACCATGAGCAGATCTGGATCTATTATTTACATTTTCTGCATGTGTATTAATTAACCCTTTCCTATTTCCTGCTGAGCTAACCTTAGCTTAGCTAGGCTAATGCAACGGGGACGACACAATGGATTAACCACAAACAACACTAGAAGATAACACATCTGAGTGACAGCTTTTAGTCCGAGCTCAGGATTCTTCTGTCCAGTCTGGGAACTGCAATTTCAAAAGTTATATGTTTATCAAACAATTTAATTTAACAAACGGTGTGTTGTTGTTTTTGTAGTGAAATGTTAATATCCAAGCCTGAATTGTGAGATTTTTCTTATTCCTGCTACTCTTCCCACAGATGTGAAAGTAGAAATAGCCCCCCAACATCTGAAAAGGGTTTTGACGAAGTAAAGGGGAGGAGAGCTTACATCAAAGAAGGCTTTCTCTTCGATGTTTTTCGGCGCTCCCATGGCAGGCGTTCCCGGTGTGACGGACTCCACGTCAGCCAGCTCAATCACTCCTTTGCACTCCTTATCCTGCCTGCTCTCATAGTATCTCAGCTGGGGACACAGATTCATTTTTTAATTAGAAAGACTGAAGACTAAAAACAAAATGTCGGGTTAGTTTTAGCACTCCTAATTTTTACCTGATGTTTGGTCTTGTCCAACACAAACCATCGTGGTTTCCATGGTTTCAACAACGCTCCTTTCTTAAACAGGATGCCTTCAAAACTCCTGAGGAGAGAAGGTCAAAGCAAAAATGAAGAGATGTTTGACATTTTAGGAATCTCTCTAACATTCATATTTACCTGCTGGTTCCTTGCTGTCTGATCTTCCACACAGTCTCACAAATAATGTTGAAAATCAATTTCCAAATGATTTTTTTAATGTGTATAAATGAAGCCTGTCCTCTGTCAGCTACACTGTTTCTAAGCTCTGTTGCATTCACTGACATGTGGTCTTCATAGAGAAGGGAGCCACTTTGTGTCGTCAGGGACACTAAAGCTTGTTAATAACAGTAAAAATCCTCACACAGACCAGCTCTCCACTCGGTGCCTTAGCAATCAGTCATACAGTGAGTACAGACCTGTTCTCGCTCTCAGTGCTCTGGAACTGGCTGTAGAGCGTGCTGGTGCTGGGCCGACCAGCCACAGGCGTGGAGGTGGCGCTGGCCTCGCAGTCCAGGGCCAGATTGATGGAGGAGCCCACGCCGCTCTCCTGCAGGTAGACGCCCTGGGATCGGCGTTGGTGGCTGAGGTTGGACGCCATCAGCAAGGAGCTGGAGAACGACGGCTGGAGAGGAAGGAGGAAAAGCTTCAGTGGAGCATTAAAAATCAACACAGCGTGGACTCCAGACGCTGCAAACAGCTTTGAACTCCCACATTCGAGATGACTTTTCTAAAAACACTCATTCATCCCCGTCAACAATAACAGGACACAGTGTCAGGGTGATATATTCCTCACCTAAAGTGTCTGCAAGTTTCTCTGTATTTCTTTGTGTCGGTGACCAATCATGTAAAACTGTTCCAATCTTTGATACTTTCATAAAGACAATAAATTCAAGACATTTGGTGTCTAAACTGCTTAATTTTAATGAACGCACTGAACACAGGTTTCATTATTGAATTTGTATGGAATATATTCATTTGTGTCTTTACTTTGTTTCAGAAGTTATAAATGAATCGCGTCATAGGTGCTGGTTTAAAGTCTTTAATTGGTCCAGAGCTTCTTTACTTGGTCAACATACATGACATGATTTCATCGATGTGTTATTAGTTTGGTCAGGCGGTGCAGAATGGGTTTTTTAAATGACAAAATTCAAATAAAAAGTTTTTCTTTTTACAGTTTGAAATTAAATATAAGATTTTAAAAAGAACACCATCTCATTCATATGTGTGCAATATTTTACAAATTAATTTGTTTACATTTGATGACCTTTGCTAAGTGCACAAAGCCTTGAGTTTGGGTTAAAGTAGCCAAATAGTCTGTAAATATTCTTTTCATGGAGTTCCTGCAGAGAATTCATTTGCTGAGAAATCCAGGGCTTTGGCTTTGTTTGCAAAATAATGTACCATTCACAAACTACTGTTCTGATTCTTGGAACACACTGCACATGAATTCAACACTTAAGTGAACTCCTTCGGGTGTTTTAAAAGAAACTGTCTGTCTCACCTTGCTTTCCAGTTTGGTCTCAGTTCTCTGTGTGGTCTTGATTTTGTCCCACGTGTCCTTCCACTTCTCTGACGTCTGGCCCAGCTCGGCCTCCAGGTTCTGCAGGTCCTGCAGCAGCTTGGTGATGGCGTCCGGCACCACCTTGTTCAGGCTGTCGTAGCACGGCCACACGATGCGTCGCTGGGACTTCGGAGCGCTGGTGTCGGGTTTCTCTTGCGTCTCCTCCGCCAGGCGCTCCTGCCGGCCCCTCAGCTCCCAGTCGTAGGACGGCTCCTCTGACAGCGTCTCCTCCATGTAGAAGTCCCACACCTTCAGGTTGGAGATGTAGGTGTATGGCCGCAGCACCTGAAACACAAAAATATTCATTTTAGTCTCTTTGTTTTAACATGTCTCTGATCATTGTGTCAACCTTGACTTGTAGCAGCTGAATGTGTTTTAAATGTGCAGAGGTCTCACCTCGTCGTCTTCAGGAGAGAACATGTAGTTGTAGAAGATGGGTGTTTTCTTGTTGAGTCTGTCGATGTAGTCCCACACAGACTTACACACCTGGGGGCTTTTCCTCTCTCCTTTCTCCTCATACAGCACTCCTGCACACACAGAGGGCTTGTCAGCAACACACAAACTGAATCTGTGAGTATGACTCTGTGTCTCTGAAGCAGTTTTATTACTACACAAAATAAACATTTTTTTCCTGTGACAGTGAACAGATTGGGCAGAAAGGACACTGAGATGTGTGCAGCCTATTAGAATTTAACCATTTTCTTAATATATCTTTTCTGCTTTTGTAATGAGGTCTTGCTTTTGTGCTATCTACTTTTCTGCTGTTAACACTGCAAATTTTCAGCTGCGGGATTAAGACAGATTTCTCCTATCTCTATAAATGCAAGAGCCGGTAGACTCAGACATGATCTTACCCAGCTCTATACGTTCGTAGTCTGAGTCAAGCAGGAATGTGCGGAAGCGGTTGGACACGTAGTGGTAGGCCAAGAACTTCAGGTAGTACTGACTGAACTCAAACTCCATGGGGAACTGGAGGTGGATCTGAGGGTGGAGGAACAGACACACAGGTCAGAGCTGCAGTTCAAACTGGGTGGATACGGTACATAAAGGGATGCTGACAGCCAGGGCAAACATGGCTGCATTACTACATAGGCATACATACAAGTGTTCATATAAGCATACAGTTTGAACAGTCCTAAATCTTGGGCTGCACACTTCCTGTTCCTGCAGTGCAGAACCTCTTACTTTTCATTTTGGTCACAAGTTAAAAAATCAGAGAAATCCCACTTTTGATAGTTTATTGTATATCATCTCTTTTTTTTTTCTTGTAAAAACTGCAGTCAACATAATGGCACCCAGACGGCAGCCATGTGTTGGACTGTGTGATTGCAGTTATACTTCCTTCTCCTTACCAAGGTTCTATTTTCATGCAGCACAGAGGCTGAGCAGAGAGAGAGGAAACAGTAAAAACATGCTCATCTGTTATCAGTCTCTGATGAGTTTGACAGCAGGATATTTTAAGTGTGACAGACAGGGATAAGTTCAACTTTGAGAGCGCTAAATCTTAATGAATGTGCACTTCCTGCATGTGATAAGAGAGCAGAACGTACGTCACTGATCAGCAAAACAGGAAATACAGTCAGACTCACAGGTAAACACACAGAGCAGTTCATACATATATTCATATATATAGTAAGAGGAAAGGGATGCTGACCTTCAGTTAGAACATTTTTATCATGACACACTGCTACATTCAGCTGATACTAATGTTGCCATGTGCAGTTAGTGAATGTTCCTTTTGCATGAATGAACTCCAGTGATTTTAAGTGAAGTGATTCTAACTTATTTGAGAAGTGCTATATTTAAATAAAACACTGCTACTTAGCTAAAATCAGATTATTAGATGTTCAAAAACATCCTTTTTTCACAGAAAAGTTATTCTATTTTCTAGATTTGAGGGGAAAAAAGAAACACATCCTTTCACTGCACTCCCTTCTGCTGTCTTTTTGTTGTAAATAAAGCGTGAAGCCTCAGTCACAGCTTGCAGACTCACCTGATGTACGCAGTCGAGGAACTGTAGGAAGACGGGCGTGAAGCCGCTGCTCTGGCTGCCCAGCGTCTGTGCCCCACGGTGACTGAATCTGTGGCCGAAGGACAGCCACTCCTTCTCCACCAGCAGCCGGAAGCCGTCGAAGGTTCGGTAGTATGGATCAGACAGCAGCTGCACCAGGGACACCACCTGCACAACCACAGAGTCAGCATGAAGCCTCGGCTCAGAGAGCAGCTTTCAGCGAGAAAGATCAAGTCTGTGGGCGACAGTCGAACCTGTGTGGTGACGTCCCAGCCGTCCTCCAGGCTGACCATGACTGATGAGCCAGTATCCAGGAGCTCCACCACCAGGACAGACACCTGCAGCACCCTGTGAAGCTGGACACACACACACAAACACACAGGGTTAGTATAATCATCACCCACGATCACAAAATGCACTGGATCAATGATTGCACTGTTGAGAGCACTAACCAAAGCCATCCACTCAGAATCCTCCAGGCAGCGCTGGAAGCTCATGTTGGGGTCAGTGGTTGAGGAGCTTGGCACACAGGCCTTCATCAGCTTCTTGAAGCTGTTTTTCACCTGCCGCACGTCACACACCTCAATGGGAACCACCTCCCACTGCTGGAACGAGTCCTGCTTTCCTCCCTGAGCACAACAAGAAGTCAAAACTTTAGCCTCAAACCAGAAACACATTTTTCCAAAGCAGATTATTACACTTAACTTCTTTCTTTTGTGCTGTTTGTCCTCACTGATCTTTTTAATGTGTTTTTTCTTGCCCTAAATCTCAGTTAACAGTCTTAACGTCAGTGGTCACCTTGAGCTGGGCCTTGTCTCCAATGATGTAGAGATAGGCTTTCTGCTGGCGGAGAAACAGCGCCTCGCTCGGCCCTCCGTTGGGCTGTGGAGACTCTTTCCCTGCCAGACGTGTCCCCACTTCTGGGTTGTAGGCACTTAGACGCCCGCTGCCCCGGATACTGCCCCATTTACCTGTGTCAACACACACAAACAAACAAGAGTTTTCAAAGGAACCATGAAAAATGAACTAAATCATCTAACAGAAAGTCAAAGACCTTTTCATATAAACCAGCCATTAAAAGATCATTCCAGTTTATTAGATGCCAAATAAACTGGAATGATGCTTTAATAAGCACTGATGTGTGGAACGTCCACTGCTCCTTACAGCCATGCTGGTAAACAAGGCAGAAAACAATCAAAATTACCCGGATTAATTTGCTACATCTGACTCAATGGCAGCTACAGTATGATGAGAGAGAGTTGATTCTGATTGCTGCTGACATTCAACAGAGAGAAGAAGAATCAAACAGGAAACGACAAACAGGACGTCAGACTGCAGAGCTGCAGCAGCAGCATGCACACACAGCAGCTCTCTGATAAACACAAGCAATAATAGACCATTAGTCTGCAGAGACAGCACGCTATCAGGAACCACGGCAAGTACACTGATGCTACTGGGAAAGAGATCTGATTGGTTAGACAGGAGTGGAGGAAGGGGAGGGGAGGGGAGCGGGACCTACTGTACCTCTAGGAGAGTTCCTGGCCTTGCCAGACACTTTGGGTTGAGAGAGGGAGATGACTTTCGCCCTTTGACCCAGAGCTGAGGTCAAATGACAGAGACCACCCGTTAAACAACAACAACACTACACAGTGAAGGATGGTTTCACACTTTCTTTCTCTATTTTACACCCACACCCACACATGCACACACACCCACCCACCCACACACACACACACACACACACGGCGCACACTAACACACGCTTCATTGGATGAATTAACTCGTTCATCATCTTGCTAGTCCAGTCTCGGTTTCAGTAACAGATGCATTGTGTGTATTTTAGGTATTATTTTGGAAACCAGGACTGTAAGATGCTGACTCAAGCTAAAAGGGGAACTACAGGAGGGATCAACATGGCCACACACACACACATGACTCTCACCTCCTCTGCTGAAGGTTCCAGTAACATCCTCCTTGGTTCCCATCACCTGCTTCATCAGAGCACCGATCTTGGGCTGCCTCAGCTTATCTGAGGAATCTGGGGGGCAAAAGAAAGCATCAGCTTTGTAATCTCACAGTCCCGGTAAGCAGTGGGTTGCTGTAATGTTAGTCCACCCACCAGAGGTGCTCATATGTGTGGAGGTGAAGCCGCTGAGTGTGTTCCTGCCACTGCTCTCACTGTAAGAGGGCATTGAGCTGATAATGGCCTGCAGGTATTTCTCCTGTTCCAGACTGGTGGAGTCCGCCTGAGAGGGAACTGCAGAGAGAAGAAAGCACATAAACAGACCATAATGTTTCATGTATCTAAAACATTATTTCTTACAGGTAAGTTTTAGTGGCATACAAGATGCAGAAGACACAGTTCTTTCTTTTTTACCTGAAGTAGGGGCATTGGGAGACTTAAAGAAGCCCACCACCCCCTTTGCGTGGAGGCCTGCAGACCGCAGTAGGACGGCCTTGGTTCGGGAGTTCCTCCAACAAACTACGGGGAAGCGATTCTGCCTGTAGCAGCGGCAGATTCTCTGGATGGTTGTGTCTGGGATGCTTTGAGGCACGATCAGCAGACCCGGGTAGCTGTGATACACATACACACAAACATTGCACTTAGCAATAAGGAAATACTGTTGATGTTTCACCCCTCATCTGTGTGGTTTTCCAGCAGCCTCTCACCTCCTGCAGACGGTGTACATGCGGTTGACTGTTGAAATCCTGAAAGGCTCATTCTTAGAACGTGTCAGGCTGTTACTGAGCGTGCCCAGACCCAGGCGCTGGTAGTCACGGCAACAAGCACGCTCCACAACGTTGCTCATGGTCTGTCTGTCAGATGAGCGTATTGTGGAGGAGAGGGTGAGGGAGCTCTGTTCCACTTCCTCTGAAACTGTGGAGGCACACAGGAGAACTTACTGCATGTGGTTTAAGCTGAGTAACTTCTGTTTTATGTGCTTTCTGCTGCAAATCTCCATGAGGAACACCCGAAAGAGCTGAAGTTTATGTTCTATTAGCAGTTACAACGAAAATACTGAAAAAAGATAAAATGGCTTCTAAAACGGAAGAGCTGAAAGTTCTAGTCACATTTTAAGTGTCATCACTGAACGAAGGGTTGAATGTTCTCATTAAAAGGAGTTAAGATGTCAACTTTAGCTTTAGACGACAGCAGCAAAATTCCAGTTGACATATAATAACTTGGCAGATTAACTGTCATTTAAAGTGACAGACTTAAAAGCAGCTTAAACTTTACAGCAGGTGCTATGTCAGTTGATGTGTACGTGCTAAAACTAGTTAAAAATATCATATACAGAGGAAACCGTGCAGGCATTTAAAGTATGTGCATTGAAAACACTGAAATGTCACTTGACTGTTGAGGCTGTGGAGATGTCAGCTGAGGTAGAAAATCTGAAAAAATTCATTTGTGAGTTTAATAAAAAACATGAGTTGTCACATGGGGATACACTGGTAAAAACCAGTGACAGTAAAGGAAATAGAAGACATGTCTATACTTTCTCCCACTGTGCAAAACTGATGTCAAAATATCCATGTTGTCTTTCGTCTTCTGACTTAAACACAGGCAACGGTTTGCTGTCAGTCATGACCTTACTCCCCGTCAAGTAACTAATTAAAACTAATCTTATCAAAAAATGAACACTTGAACGTACACCGGTGTTATATGAACCATGAGAGAGGATCTGGAAATAGCTAGAAAATGTGATTACCTGAGATTTCATCCTCATCTAGCTCTGACTGGAAGCTGCTCCTGTTCTCCCAGGTGGGGGGAGAATACTTCTTCCTGGTCACATACTGCCGGCCAATAGTCCTCTTGGCACTCTTCACCAGGTTTTTGGAAAGCGTCCTGACAAAGGCAGAGAGAGGGGAAGGAAAAAGAGAGTTGAACATTTTTAAAAATGCATCACTGTACCGACTGTACAACATACCCCATTCACTCGGTGTGCACTTCCTGTTGGGTCAATTAACACACAGATGTTCATTTAGATTTGAAGCAGTGTCTCACTCCTGCTGACAACAAGCTTATTTGACTCGATGTCGGTCTGAGTGCATAATCGTCAGCTGTGAATTCATTGGAGTGCTGCTGGTTTAGCATGCCACACAGCCAGAAATGGAGCTGATACGTCTGAATGGAGGTTTTTCAGCACACACACGCAGCACAGAGATGGAAACAACAGGGCTGATAAAATGGCTGACACATTTTCCACTGATGAATTATTCAAAGGGTTCTCTCATGCTCTTTTCATTCTCTGGAAATGAGAGAGGGAAGAACTTTGTGTGTGCATGCGGTCAGGGGGGTTGGCAGAAGATTGAGGGTTTGTTGCAGAGACTCTGAATAAAGAGGAGACAAATTCACATTGTGGTTCGGCAAGGCACTTACCAATGCTACATAAAGTCACTAAAAGATTAGTCCTGAGGTCACTTTGACTTAAATGATAATGAGAAACATAAAGGACAGATTACAGCAATCTGTTGTCGATGCATCGTATTCATGAACCCTTCCATGTTGTTGCTGTGGGAGCTTCGACCAATCGTCCTTCAGCAGTTAAAGCACAGTGGGACGCTCACTTTGTGCGGAGCATGCATTTACACTCACACTCAAGGCTTAATGCACTGCGGGGTGAAAGGTGACTATACATGCATGCACATGAAATACATAACATGCAATGCTTCGGAATAAAAGCAACCACTCCTGCAAGAAAAACCCTCTTTTCTCCACACACATCAGGTTCAGTTTATGGAGCCAAAGCACAAAAGAAACATGTTTTGTTTACAGACAGACATGTACTTAAGCAGCTGTGATTGTGCTGGGTTGTATCATTCCAAACCAAAATATATGTTTGTGTTTTGTTTTGTTTTGTTTTTTTTTCCCCAAAAAGCTGATCTCAATCTGAAGACACTTACTCATACCAGTTGTAATTCTATGCCACTCATCTTCTGTTGTTGTAGTGATTTCACTCTACTTTCTAGAATGAACTTTACCATCATTCACTTCGAAAAAAACCGAACTGTGCCTCACATTTTAACATGTTCATAATAAAACCAGTTAAAACACATCTATAAACTCCTGATGGAGACGAGGCCTTGGCTTTACCACTCAGGTTATATAATACAAAGTAACTGCTCAGGACCTTTAGCCTGGTGACAAATGGGATAAAAATTCTTGAGCTCTAGGTTTAAACAAATAACAGGCATGAGAGCAAAAGCTGAACAGTTTTGAATTCAGCTGTTACATATGCAGCCTCGTGTGTTGCCACCTGTTTACTGTCTGTTATTGTTCTGTGCTTGACCCACAGGATGTGAAGGTGGCAGAGGTTACGAGTGATTTAGAAGCCTGTTTGTTTCCTGACTGATATCATGCTAGTGTTGCTAGGAAATGCTTAAATATTGCAAAACTGGAAGTACTTCATGTATTCTTGCATTTAAAAAAAATGCACTTTATGTACTAACAGATTTATTCAATCTACAAAGGTTGTTCCTTACTTGAGCGACTGGTTCTTGTCCTTGCTCTTGTGCTCCACCACCATCTTTCCACTTTGACCCACAGTGAAGGCGAAGGTGCCCTGAACGTGCTGAGGATAGCGGAGCTTGTGCATGTGCTTCCTGAAAACCTCAGCCATCTCTGATGCCACCTCCTCATCAAATGCGATCTTCATTAGCTACAGACAGAGAAACAGTGAAATCAATAAAAAGTTCGGAATTCAAAGACAGAAGAAAGAGAAGGAGGATATTTAAGACAGGAGCTGGGGATGCAGCAGTACCTGGAAGGTGCAGGACCGGAGCTGTAGACCCTCCTGGACAAACTGGTCCATGGGTATAGTGACTGAGATCCTCTTCTCCTTGGTCAGAGAGGCGATGGGGAATGAGCGTGTCACCACCTGCTCACCCACTGCAGGAGGAAGACACACAGGTAATTAGCAGGGTTTAGAGACTTGAACAAACAGAGTGACTCTCAGGCTTTTTGAGCTGTGTGTGTCTGTTTTATTTCTCACCCAGTGGGTCAGTGGGTGTGCCCTTGAAGATGAGCCGGTAGGTGGTGAGGAAGATGGCACCCTCGGCAGGGAGAAGAGGCGGACCTCCCATCAGCCCCGTGGCCTCCTCGCGGCCGTCGGGAATCAGGTGGACCCTCATGGCGTCCATCACCAGCTCCTCACCTGGTAACAGCAGAGGCCTCAGCAGCTTGGGCTAAAGAGGACAGAAAGGGGGGAGGAAGGTTAATGCAAAGCAGCAGGAAGAAGATGAACTGAGAGATTTCAGTTTTTTGGTTTTTCTTCCTTGCTTTCAGTTTCATGTAAAAAAGTTTGGACGGTGCTGCTGATGGTACAAACTGTCTTCACTCTATTGATTCAAGCAAACACTCCACTCATCAGAGTCTCATGCTTCCACAACCATGCTGAGGTTACTGGTTGGACAAGAAGACTGAAACTAATGTTGAACTTATCCTGTTAACTGCTGCATTACACACATTTGTTAATTTGGCGTGTTGGAATTTGACAGAAACGATGTTACAAATAAAAAGATAAACACAAAAAAAGAAATGTGTAATAATATTA